>CAUHTR010000828.1:0-102275 GCA_959609185.1 Schmidtea polychroa | reverse complement strand
ATATTGTATAGGGAAAATAGCATTAATTCAGATATATATATATATATATATATATATATATGTGATAAGGGTATTTATTATTAGTTATTATTTATATAAACCACATAAAACCCACATTTTATTCTTAAAAACTTTCAAATTATTCAGACCCGTAACAAGGGTGATGCGAGCGGTGCAGTCGCATAGGGCGCAAAATTGGAATGTAAAATCTTTTTAGTGTTACCAAAAAATATGAATAATTAAAAAAATTATCACATGTCATGCACGAAAAACGACTCTAGCTAGCCTATCTTATCTTTAACATTACTGGTTGAACTGGTCCATTAGCGTGCATTAGGTGTGTATTTTGTAAAATCGCCACGCCACCCTGGCATTATTATGCAAATCGCAGTGGCCATATTGTTCTCGTCTGCCTTTGGAAATGAATAAGCTGGAGATGAATAAATATTAAATAGTTAACAATCGTAACATGAACATTATATTAGACTTTTTATAGTAGGCTTGTTTTGAATTCGCGTACTGGAGGGGGGGGGCAGATATATGAACCGCACAGGGCGCAATAATGCCTTGTTACGACCCTGAAATTACTTTCATAAATTAGTAAAAAAACCTTACCCCCAGAGTCATTACCCCAAATTAAATCATATCTGTGATAAATATTGCATTAATAGGTCTAACACGAATATTATATTAATTTAGTCTTAATCATCAGCAAACCAAACTGTTTGGAAATTAATGGAAAGGGAAAAATATATTTATTGCAAGAGAATAAAATAATGATAAAAGATAATGCTTACATTTTTAAAAGCTTCGATTTCCATAATTGGAGCACTACTAGATTCCTATAAAAATGTAAAATAATATATATAATTTTATGTTAATAAAATTGTTATTTTTTGTATAATAATATATAGGAACATAACCAGGCAATAAAATGGAATTCAACCCCTTCCAGATGATACAAATGAACTTTTCTCCTGGACAATATCTTTTCTCCTTGTCAATTTTAAAGAAGGCAGCTTTGAAATGTTCTGAATGGATTTTACTATTCTACCACTTTCCTAAAACGCATATGCAGCCCAGGATTGACTCTAGCTAGTATGGAATCCAGGGAAATCTAAGCGTCAAATTATCAGTAAAAATATTGGGATCGGTATATATTTATTCTTGGGACAAAGCCTTTAATCTTTCAACCAATACGGACAGATAAATATTCAGGTTAGATCTCTGACCAGATATAATTATAATCACAGTATCATAATTATAATTGACTATTAATTGAAGGCATAAAATCCCAAGAATGTATTCACGAAAGTTTTCCTGTTATTTGTTTAATGTACAGTTTAAAGGTAGCTTGCAGATCTGGAAAAACTGTGTAACCCTTGTAAGAAAGTTATAAGTACCGAAAACCACGGAAATACTTTGAGGAAAAATTTCACTGTTACAAGAAGAGCAAACCCAAGATTTATAAAATAGTCAACGACAAATTTGAAATCATGAATTCCAAGCATTAATAGAAAGAGGTAAATGATAGAAATACAAATCTATCTATTCAAGTCTACATTTCAGCAAGTATGAATTCAAATAAAACATCTGTCAAAGAATTAATAAATTACACGAAATGCGATCAAAATTGTATCCATTTCTCGCTCTAAACCAGATCCAATAACTTAAAAAAGTCAAGGTAAACAATTGGGATAAAGTAGTTTACATCACAAGAGTGACCTATGAACCGCAGCCAAAATTTATTACAACTAAATTCATTAAGTTAAATATTTATTAATTAACTTGAAAATTAAAAAATTATAAAATCAGAAGGAATTTATTAATTTAATTAATTAATAACAAATTAGAATTATATAATTATCGATCAATAAAATGTTTATTATCATAATAGTAATTCATAATTTAATTAATTAAATTATTAATTAACTTGAAAATTATAAATTTATAACTTCTTAGTAAATATCTATTTAAATTGTTAAAATTATTTATTTAAATTATTTATGGTTGAACTATAGTATACGGGACGCAATATTCATTTCTAAATTTTTTGCTTCCAATGTAATTTGGAATAAAGATAAAGTGTTAACCATTAGGGGATTAAATTATCTTGTCGGATAAACTACTAGTATATATAATAAATCGAAACAATGTAACACTATTTATTGAACATGTAGAGGAATTAATTTTTACGTTCCGTATACTATAGTTACTCCTTATTTATTTTAAATTAATTAATAATTAATTTTAATTAAATTTAATTAAAGATCAATATTAAAAAAGGAATTATAAAATTCCAGAAATGACACATTAATGATTATAAAATTAATTTTTAATTAATAATTAATTTTAATTAAATTAAAAATCAATATTAAAAAAGGAATTATAAAATTCCAGAAATGACACATTAATGATTAAAATTAATTTTTAATTAATAATTAATTAAAAGAAATTAATGTCAATTAAGAAATAATAAAGTCATAAAATGATAACATCAAGTGTTAAAGTAGTTATATTAATTAATTAATTATAATCTAGAATTAGTAAACAATTACTGGATGCCTGTAAAACAATTCCTCAATGATGCTGTCTCGTTTGCAAGGATCATCGTCGGACGAGATATCTTTATCAAATTTCTTCATCAAGTTTGCTTCGGAATGGCTGAGAAATTGATATTTGCTGTCGGGGAAATCGGTGACAGATGCTGAGCAAAACGAATCACTGACAGTTATCAATCTGATCAAATCTTTATCGGGATTCGTGTGATTTTTGATGTCATTACGTTGAAGAGATTTACTGTGGTAGAAATCCCCACTCGTTTTTAATATCGATTCCGTGTGAAGTTTCGATGGATCGTTGATGGAGAAATCATCATTTATGCTATCATTTACCAGTATTTCTTTGATCCATCTGCGATCAGTCGTTTGGTCAATGTCGGGGAATCTTTTTCTCAGGATAGCATCGTTTATTTCGTCGTCTTTTACGTCTATTGAAATCGTTTCTCGAATCTTTTTGCTGGTTTCTATCAATCTATCAAGCACATTTTCCGAATTATTCTCAATTTCGTGAGATTCGTCTACAAATTTCGGTTTCATTGAATCGTGAGATTTATTTAGACTTGTTCTCAATTCAGTCTTTTCATTAAGTTCGTTCGTTATTGTTGGTTTTACATAGGTCTTTTCAAGAGTCTTATGCAATTGAGTTGGCTCTAATGTCATAACAATCATTATTTCACCTATTTTTATGTCTTTCTCGTTTAAAATTCCAGACAGAGATTGAAAATTCTTATTATATACCAATTGGTCTAATTTATCAATGGTTGCTCTACCAATAACAGAATGCTTGCTCTTATCAACAATATCCACATAGAGTTTATTCATATCTGACAAATATGTGGTAAAGTGATTTAATGGAACACGAACTGGGTAAATGGCATGGGTCTTAACATTTTGTTTATAACCAGCCAAATTAACACATCTAGGAACAAAAATAGCTCCTTTGCTTTCTTCTCCCCACCAAGCAACTTTAACTATAATGTCTTCATAATTACTTGCAATTTTACTAATCCATTTAATATAATTAATGTGCAAGTTTAAATAGAAAAAAGGTTCGGATTTGTTAATAGTTGGAGGTAACGAGGTATTAACTACCACATTGATATTTTGATTCATTACTAAAATAATAAAAAAAGATTTTTAAACATTCATTTGGATAAAATTAACAATATTATAAAAGTAACGTGTGAAAACCATTAAAATTTTAACATTTCATATATTACAAAATTCGCGCAATTATTGGTTTAATAAATCTTAGATACATGTAATGTCATTTATTAAAACACACTGTGATAGTAAGTATTGAGTTTTATAATCATATCTTTCTAACATTAGTTATATAAATGATAATAAAGTATAAATTTACATGGCTATTTAAATAGTTTATTGTGAAAAATTATTGGCAATAATAAATTTTATTTATTATGTCTAATACAAAAATTTTTATTAAATATCCTATTTGTAATGGGTAAAACATCAAATCTTTCAAAAATAGAAAAACAATTTTTAATACAAAATTTTAAAGAAATGAGAAAAACCAATGTAAAATGATAAAATAAATAATAAATAATGTTAAATAAATATTAAATATTCAAAATGTATTTACCGGAGTTTACCGAAAGTAAGACCCCCTCAAAGTACGATGTAATATTTTTATTATAATTATGAGTAGCAATAGAAAATTCTATAATATTAAATTTAAACTTGAAAAAATTGAAAGATTAAGAATCAATGCGGGAATATAACAAAAACTGCAAGTGCAAGTGGAGTAACCTGCAAAATAATCCTGGACTTGGTTTTCAAAAAGGATCTTTTATTGATTGTAGTCGTAAACGCGACTCTTTCAAAATTGGATGCTGGAAAAGCCACTTTATCCGCTTTTAGAAGACCAATTATACAATTGGGTTGTGACTGAGAGAAGAATCAGTAAAAGAGTTCTCAGTCATAACATGATTAAAGAAAAATCATTGAATTTAGCTCAAATGTTAAATATTTCATTTACCTGTAAATAAAGTAAGAAATCCCTATGTGATCTAAGTTAAGCATTTCTCGGCTACAGTGTACATGTTATGTTACTTTAATATGTTGTGACGTTAGTTTATTATGAAAGGTGATATTTCCAATCTTTCCATTTTGTGTGTTCAGAGCAAAACTATTTTTTATTATGTATTTGTTATTGGCATCATCATTGCTTTACATTAAGGCATCCAGTACCGGACAATTTTTCCAGAACCAGGATTTCGGTACTGAATTTTTTTGGTCCCGGAATCTCGGTGCCAGCACCGGGACTGAGCGAAAATTTTTTACCCAAAATTTAAAAAACCACACATATTTACACACATTTTTTAATCCATTAATAAAACAGAGTTGAAAACAATAATAAATGAATTTGATACAAACAGGGAACTCAAATTGACAGTCTTTTTGTTTATTTATTCATTCGTATTGAAATATCCTCGTAATAAGTTCAAAATGTCTGTGCTCTCATGACTTAAAGATGATCTGATTTTGGTCACCGTTTTTCCGTATCCTGAAAACACTCGTTCTGGTTCTACGCTTGCAGGTGGTATTGAATTCAAATTTTTGTAACAGCTCTCAAGGTTAGTTCCACGTTTACCTTCGACTTCGCAATGTTTGTTACATCTTTCGCTGTTCGTGATTTGGAAATTATTTTGGAATTCATTTCTTTATCGATGGCTCTGGCAAGCTTCTCTTGCATGGACAACTGCGATTCGACTTCTCCTTCAGCTGCCTCACTGTTCGATTTCCAAAATTTATTTTGAATGTGCACATTTAGCTTCAAATATCGACGGTTCTTGAATGAAATCCATTCGTCAAAGCTGATGGTGAATTTCTTCCGAGACTTCAATCTAAGTAATTCAAGCTTGTATTTTTGCTGAATCATTCGGCCATACTTCATGACCATGGTCCAAAAGTAGTTGATTTTCTAGTGCACGTGTTATGCAATATACGGCAACTGAGCAAAAGAAGAATAATTTAAAAATAACTCAGGGGATGAAACCGAATTGGCTACGCATTATGCAAATAAAAAGAATTAAAAATTGGTACCGAATCCCGAAAATTCCCAAAAAATTCCGGGATTGGATGCCGTACTTTACATTATAAATAATAATTATAATGTATTTTGTGAGATCATTACTCCATAGTAAGTCGTTATGGGCTTACTTAAGAGAGATGAGAAATTAAAAATGTGGATTACACATTCCAATTAGATTAAAAAGAGAATATTATTCAAATTAAATACAAAAAATATTCTAAGAAAATTCCAAAATCTTGAAGATCATTATTTTTTTTATTCATAACGTTGTGGTCCAATCTCACATAATTACAGTTAGTAAATATATTTTATTGTTTTTAATAAAGTTTTATAGTTTTTAAAGCTTGTAGTATTTTATATATTAATGAAACAGTAATAATATTTTTCACTATTCCTTCACCAAGAAGAATTTCTTCTTTGAAATGGCAAATTTTACTAGACTGTGATATTTTTTTTATTAATCGTATTTATTTTTAATTCAATAATTTTCATATTAATGTTTGTAAGACTGTAGATCGAAATATTATATAAGGTATACGACATTTCGGTACATGTTGGCAATGTTCTGCATTGTTAAATCCATTTTTCAACATGTGTTTTACTTAACTTTATTTTAATTAGAGTGTGTCGTAAGTTTTGAATCAACTTGTTACGGGTGCATGTATATGATTTTTCGAAACATTTAGTAATTCCAAAATCTCCTAGTTCTTGCACATTTAGTGTATTTAAATCACTAAACATTACAGTATAACTTTTATAAGAAAAGCGCTTCTAATTGGGGCACACTCCATAAGCAGGGCATTTTTTAAAAGAGGAATTTTAACATATGAAGTTTCGTTTCTCCAAGCGGGACAACTTATTTTTTGGTTAGTTATTATTTGGTTTAATTTCCTCTTATTAGTATTGTTGGGTTTTATGATACTAAAAAGTCTACCGTTGGTTACTCTGACTCCACGTGTCCCAAAAGCAATAAACACAAACTCCCAACTTATATTTGTTTGATAGCAAATTTAAAATTCTCAATAAATAATTACAACTTTTAGTTAACCACGATTTTGCTCACAATTTCCGATCAAACCTCGCTATGGAGAGTCTCGGTCTTGTGCGATTAAAAATAAGTTTTACCTTTTTGTTTGATTCCACTCTCTGACCCAAACTCCTTTAATACTCCTTTTTCTAACTCGTCAGTTCAAATATAAAAATTCCCTTTTAGTTAGTTCTCTGCTTGACCGCCATTCTTTTTCGTTTAATTTTGGTTTTCATTTTATTCGGAACTATTCAATTTGATATAATTTAATAATTTACTTTTACAACCTCAACAGTATTTTTTGAATTATCTAATGTAAAAATAGCTGCCAGACTTATAAACTAACAAAAATAAGTCATATTTTATTAAAAAAAATGTCTATTTATTCAATTTTCTCTAAAATCAATAATAATTAATTCTTTTAATTCCGCTAATTATTTGTTTTTCTGCATTAAAATAATATTAATAATATTAATAAAAATCTTAGTTTAAATATTGTTTTGTATAAATATATTTTAGCATGTTTTTTGGTGTTTTTGATTTCAAATTTCCTGCTTTCTTTGCTATTCCTAATAATTATTTGCACATTTAATTTTTATACCCATTAGATATGTTTTTAAAAATTTTTAATGAGCAGGGCACATGGGAAAATTCATGCCCCGCTTATAGAAGTTAGACTGTATTTTGATTCCATAAAAAATTACATTTTAAAACTTTTTCTAAAATCATGCAATAAAACCAGAATTATCTTCATCCTACTTCCAGATTTGTCCCATATTATGCAATTTAATATGAAATATTTTAATATACGAATGATGTTTTTTCATAAAAACTTTACTAGTTTCATCAATTAAGTCCTCAAAATCTCAAACATACAAGTTTATAGCGACTATTACGAAAAAAAGAACTCTTCTAATGTTTGAGATTTTCACAATTAAGCCTTAAAAGACGAATAAGAACAATTGGTTGCTGATCTTAGGTGATATTGCGGCGATTAGGTAAAGAAAATCTAGGTAAGAAAGTTTCTTTACCATTAGTATTCTGTTTAAAAAGACCTAGAAATTTATTTGTTAACCATTCTGGAAAAATCGTATTTCAGTTTAGTTTGAGACTTAATTAGAGATGTCGCATACTCAAATTTGGTAGTAATTATACAATAATAATCATTGTACACTTTCTCCGTCACTTAATTAATTTTATAATTAATTTGTTTAAATCGTCCACATTTCTTGTTTTCAATTCGCGTTATCCTCACTTTTCTAAAATATTTATTACAAATACAAATTGTCATATAGAATAATAATAATAATAACAATAATAATAATAATCATTATCATCATCATTATTATCTTCATTATAATTAAATGAAACATATTTAATTATCTGTACATTTGTAAGTAGTACATTAATTCATTTTTATAATTGAAATAAACAAGTTTCATAAACATCAGACAACTGCCGGGCAGAAAAGTATCAATAAATAACACATTTTAATCCTAATAAGATTGATTAGGAAACTCTATTAATTATATATTAACTCTCCATACTCGATGCTGGGATTGATATCACTTCAGCTGAGCGTAGACCACGTCCGCAGATCAAGAGATAATTACCCAACATTCTAACTAGCCAGATTGAATAATGTGACTCGGTGTCGTACAAATAGCTGGATAGGTTAGTTATAAAACCCAATATAACTGTCAAAACAAGAACATTAATAACTCACCCCTCCAATCAAGCGTCAATTTGGTAGTAAATTTATATTCATTTCTATCAAAATTGTGAATTCGATACCCACATAAAGATCTCGATAACTAATTTCCTTCACACATCACTGGTCAATTTCATTTATTAAAACTGACCCAACTCATTATTATTATTATTATTATTATTATTATTATTATTATTATTATTATTATTATTATTATTATTATTATTATTATTATTATTATTATTATTATTATTATTATTATTATTATTATTATTATTATTATTATTATTATTATTATTATTATTATTATTATGATTATTATTATTATTGTTATTATTATGATTATTATCATTATTATTATTATTATTATTATTATTATTATGATTATTATTATTATTATTATTATTATTATTATTATTATTATTATTATTATTATTATTATTATTATTATTATTATTATTATTATTATTATTATTATTATTATTATTATTATTAATATTATTATTGTTACTATTATCGAATGTCAATTTATAATATTTAATTCATTCCGTATTCCCACCGAATATTATTAATATAGTTTTGGTTGAAAGAATAAGTTAGCACCAAAACTGGTCCTTGTCTATAACAGAAAATATTGATTGCCCCATCTCGATTGAATTTTAATTACATTTTTAATATCTTGTATATATTTAATCAATATTATGTAAGTAAATCAACACGGTTTTTCAATTAAAACTAGTGAAATTTTATCTTTATAAATTGAAAAAATCTTTTTAATTTTATTGACAATGAAATGTAATTAAATATTTTTTTTCAATTTTTTTAGCTATTTTTTTTAGTTGTTTAATTTAATTTAGAATCGGCATTTGAACTTATTGAACAAAATTGAAAGTAGTTGAAGATGACAGGTTGAAAATAGAAGGACTCAGATTAAAGGGTTTTGAGGTTATCATCTTTTTGTTATGTGTGATTTTAAAAATTGCTTTTCGCTAAATTATTTTTTGTAACTGGAAAATTATTCGAATATATTCGAATACGAAATGACTCTTTTTAAAATGGACAGCTTTGCGTTTCATTGTTGAATTTGATAAGTTTGGATAAGCAAAAGATTTCCGAGCACTAATCAGCGTCTAGTCAATTTCATTGAATCAGTAATCGCAACGAAGAGATGTGAAAAACTTAAACGTTACAATTAGAGATTTTACTGTATTTTATTTGAAGATGTCGATATACCAAGGGTCTTGCTTAAAAAATTCTATTTACAACATTTAAGGGGTATTAAGAGTCCCCTCTCTATCACTTTCTCACAAAACTTATTGGGGTAAAAATATCCATTAAAATTAACACAACATTATTAAAATGGAAATATTCTGAGAATGGATCAGTCAATCGCAAATCAAAGTCTACAAGTACCGATCAAATTTCTGGTAATCAGCATCCCAACGATCAAATCCTCTAATAAATTCTAATGTTAATAGTGGTCAATTTTAAAATTTACAAGCCAAGAATGCCGTCTAAAAATATGAGTAGGAAAAATTATTGTCTATTCCAAATTGTTTGTCAATATTATTATTATTATTATTATTATTATTATTATTATTATTATTATTATTATTATTATTATTATTATTATTATTATTATTATTATTATTATTATTATTATTATTATTATTATTATCATTATCATTATCAAAGTCAAAGTAGCCCAAATCATCATCGTTCAATCGCCTTTTCCAATAATTAAATTTTTAATCAATTTTAATCAGATTAATAAAATGAAATTAAATTAAAAAACTTTCTCATTCCATAATAAAATCAAAGAAACATCATTAAAACAACAAAAAATAATCGTAAGAATCTGACTCGGTGTTAATAAAGAAAAGTAAAGTTGCCAAATTTCCAAGATTATCCATCTATTCGTTGTCATAATCTGGAATTAATTTCAATAAAAAAGCTCGGATTTTTGTTAAAATGCAATAAATGTCTCATAAAAACAGCGGCCAGGCTGAGATAAATTTTGGCTGGCAATAATTACGTTTATTAATTATATCTCCCTGCAATACGGCTAAAAAAATCTTGCTCCCGATTGATTGGTTATTGCTCACGCTCATAAAGATATCATAAAAACCACTCAAACAGACCAACCATATCAGCAATTCGATTTCCCATAACAAATATGATTAAAACACTAATGAAAATCAAAAATTAAATTGTTTAAATCCCCTAATCTTTCTAATTCAAACAAATCAACGATTCGGAAAGTCGTTGAAATCGTCTTTACAAAGAACACCATCATAGAGGTTGAATGAAAACCGTCCTGATGATTGAGTTTAGTTTGTTTGAATCATGAAAGAAAATTTTATTTCTATTCAAAAATTAAAACATCTTGTTTGTTGAGCTATGACTTTTTATAATTAATTAATTGAGTAATTAATGTTTTGACATTTTCCTAACCAATAATTCATACATCAGTTTGTGTCATGTTGCTCCATGATATCAACTATATTCCTTAGTTCTTTTTTACCATCTATTTATACTTTTATCGTTTTAAAATTTAACCCTTTTACCACTCAGACATATACAATTGGATTATTCATAGCGAAAACCTTTGCCCAGTCGTCAAAAGTGGGCACTGGCATCATGGGCACTATTTATTATCTCAAATCTGCCTTTATACTTTCGAAAAATCTCTTATTTTACCCGCTTATCCTGCTGATTCAATTATTTTCTCAATTATTTTGTGTTTATGAGAGATTTTTCATTTTTTTATTGTCAAAAGCATTGCCAAACACTAAATGATCTACAAATTTGGAGGTACACTAATTGTCAAATGAAGTTGAGCTGCAATTGTGTATTATGTATATAAAATGTATATAATTGTATAAATAAAAGATGCAAATAGTTACAACAATAATTTACATTGTAATATTAAAAATGACAATTTGAAGATATAAGTTGGAAGACGGACCTTAGATGTAATACCATTACGATTTGGACTCGGTAGCCACCATTGCAAACCCGTCTTACATGATAACATTATATCAAAAAACACGATTTCATTTAAAATTAGGGTATTTGCTAGTATTATTTATTATACTTTGCATAAGTAATTAGACATTCATTCTCAAAATCTAGTGGCACATTACAAAGTTCATTGCAGTTCACAAAACATAATCACTGATTAATTCTTACAAGAATGAATTCACATTCTCGTGGCTTCCACTTTGGAATGCATTCAATTTCATAACAAAACCGAGGTAAGTTTAACTTAAAATAAATTTTATATATATATATAAAACTAAATCAAATTTCTTCATAATTATTACAACTTTAATACCGACAAATTTAGGTTCTCTAAAATTCCCAACAAATTCATCATTACTGACAATAAAACAGAGGCACTAAAAAGCGAATGACTGACAGAAAGTCTTATCCTGATTAGAATAAATTTTAAATGTTTTAATTTATTATTATTATTATTATTATTATTATTATTATTATTATTATTATTATTATTATTATTATTATTATTATTACTATTATTATTATTATTATTATTATTATTATTATTATTATTATTATTATTATTATTATTATTATTATTATTATGCATTTCATAAATGAATTTAGAAATAATTGTAAGAATTCATAAATTTTTAAAAAATAAGGAAGTTGTCACCAAATATTATTAAAAGATCTTAAATTAAATTAATCATTTTGTTTCAATAACTAATCTCATGGTGATATAGTTAGTTTACTTAAAATTTAATTAGAATGACAGTATTTGTTTTAATGAATCCGTTCTAATAATCTGGACACATATATGGGTTTCTAGATAAATAATTACTTCGATTCGTCGATTAAAACAAATATTGTAAACAATTTATCAAGTTTAATTGCTATGTTGGGAATAATCGTATTTAAAGTCATATTGAGGTTCAAAACGTCACTCTTTGTAGAAATAAAACCGTGTTTAAATTACAATTCATGTTTAAATCATGCATATAAATTTCTTTAAGTATTTCTATTCTGATTCGTCGATATAATAACCGTAATATTATCTTGTATTTTTAGATGAAATTACGATGTTGGGTGTAACTACTATTCCTTCGTCCCTCTTATCATTTTTATGATTGAAATTTTATCCTCTACGACATTGGAGAAGTAGGTTTCTAACATCTCATTTACATTCCTTATCATTCGATTTTTTAACTGCGAATAAAATAATATTATTATTTTAAGGAGACGTGAGATTGAATACTTATGTAATAATAATAATAATAATAATAATAATAATAATAATAATAATAATAATAATAATAATAATAATAATAATAATAATAATAATAATAATAATAATAATAATAATAATAATAATAATAATAATATGCATAAACAGGGTACTGATATGAATATAAAATACGCCACTCAACATAACCTTGACGATATATTTTGGCAGGTTCTTTGTCCCGACCAGGTAGCCTAGGAAAACTATAAAGACTTCTAATTACTTGTTCAAACATACGACAAAAAATAAAAAATCATAATCAAAAAATTTATTTATTTTAAAAAAATATACATATTCAAAATTAATCTATTACAAATTTTTAAATATAAACAAAAATATTTTCATTAAATTTAATAAATTTTTCATTTTTTTTTCATAATAATTTAATCAATCAAATCATTTAACAAGTTGACGGACACTTGCGCCCATAACCGTCAACGCCAAGTTCACAATGTAACATTAATGCAATAGCCGTCAAAAATGAAAAAGTCATTTTCAGAAAATGATGCTATAGCTGTCTAAATGTACGTTTACCAACATAGGACTAGAAGCATTGTGTCACATCTGCAAAAGTTTATTTTAGGTTAGGTTTATTTACCACCTGTTACCACAGTATGTACGCGGTTGGGTAGTGAGTAACATGGAGTGTCAATTTTTTAACTTTACTTGTTCCGAGTGTCCGTCAAATTGTTAAAACAAACATCACATGTACTCAATTGAAAACCTTAATTTATTTTTATAACTCATTCAAAACACAAATACAGAATTTAACCAACTGTATCAATCAACTGCATAAATTTACAAAAACTATATCAATCTTTTTACAATGAAAAAGTCGCTTCTGTGGGTCAAAATTACAAAAAATTTCCCAAAGAGAGGAGTACCCAAAAAATAAAAATTTATTTATAAAGAATACCAATTTTTTAAAGTTTGCACTTTTATTAGAATTTAAAATCTCTCATAATCATATTTAATTATTATAGACTAAAAAGTAGCTTTTTTATATATCATTGGAAAATCAAAAAATTTGTAACAATTTTTGATTTTCTTGCAGGTGTGCTGCGAGCAAGAAAAGTCTGAGAAACACTGATTTACACACTCTTTAATAAATGCAATGTCAATTGAAAAGAAATCAGTGGTGAAAATTGAAAAAAGTTCTTTTAATTAAACTAATATATATTAAATTATTAATAATTTTAATTAATTTATTTATTCTCTTTAATTACATTCTCATAAGTAATAATAATAATAATAATAATAATAATAATTATTATTATTATTATTATTATTATTATTATATTAATAACTAAATCGTAAATCTACTAGAACAATGGTAAATCATTAAAATGCATAGAAATTAAGCGACTATTAAATAAAATTTTGGAAATTTAACTACGATATCTACTTTCATTGAAAACAAAATCTTTTCATTTATTAATTAATTTTTATTCAAATCACTTTAAATAAACAAAGATGAAAGGAAAGTTGAAAGAAGAATTCCTAAAGTGTATGCATATATAGATAAAGCTATATACATATGTATTATCATACACTAGTCTTATCCCATTTGTCATAATCGTCAATACGCATTCTAATGAGTTGTATGAAAAGGGAAAAAGACCTCAGCTACGTGTAGGTTATAACAAAACGCAATTACTATCAAACATACACGACAATTATCATTGAGATTTGGCCAAGAAAAGAAGAAATAGAATTTTTTCTTTCAAGCTGTATGTTCCACTATTTCTAACTAGCTTTACCTTCTTTGATTTGAACTCTCATCGAGAATAATAAAAGCCTTTGGTAAATTTCTAATTAAATTTTTTTTATTAATTATGTATTCGATAAAGTTTTTATTATATTTTCATTTGATTTTTTCTCTCGGTTGATATTTTCCCTCTCTTTTTGTCTGCTCCGTTTCTTAATTTATCGCTATATAGGAATTGGACTTTCAAATGAATTCATTGTTTTAATCCACTAAAAGAATTTTTGTAGGGATATTTAAATATAAAAAGAAACTAATGTTAATTTTGCAATCATTATCAAGTTTTTTACATAAATTTTTTTACGCAAACAAATTGCGCATTTACAAGACAATTCATATTGAAATTTATATAAAAAATGAAATTATTTTAATATATTAAAATTCAAATAGAAGTTGACTTTCGTTGGATAAAAATAAACAAATATTTTAAATATGAGCATATTCCTATAAAAAATTTGAAATTACTTGTTGAATTTGCAATGTGCTAACTAATGCGACAGTTAAAAGAGTATTAATATCAATTATTAATGATTTATAGAGTTGTGACAAATCGAGATTAAACATAGAAACATCAGCAGTAATTTCGGTGAAGGTGAATCTCCAGTATACATGCCAAGACATTTGTAATATTTCAAAAGAAAATGCTACATTATTGAAAAAATTCATTCAAATGAAATTGTTGAGGTTATAATATAATCCAAATTTAAATTAAATTATATTTATAATTAAAGGAAAGAGAGTCGGGAAAGTCTCGTCAGGGAGAGAATCGATAGTGCAAAGAAATAACAAAAGAGAACAAAGGTTTGAGAATGTGTATTATTATATGGGAAAAGCACAAAAATGTGGATTGTGAAAAATCGATAAAAGATTCAAATATTAGAATTAAAATCTGAGAAATTGGTCATGAGAGGAACAAGTAACGAGGAATAGCATGGTGCCAGGAAGAGTGCGAAAAGGTGCGTAAGATGAAATAAAAAGACAACGAAATTAATTAATTAGCAAGTAGAAGGAAATCCCGAGTTGGGTAAACAAGGAGAAAGTAAACAAAAGGACATTTGAGGTCCATTATCTTGTCAATATCATTAATGGGAAAAGACCAAAAGATAATACATGCAGAGAAGCCCAGGCGGGCTATTAGTTATTTTGGTTTGTAGGCAGGGATGTGGAGATATCAGAAATAATTTTAACATTGATACTTACAGTATTTTTAAAAAAAAAGACAAAGAAACGGTAAAATATAATTGATCCAACACCAACAGTCGAGTCCACTTTTCACTTCAGCATTACCAATCATATCAATTGCAATACTTTCCATACATATTAAAGGAACACTCTTAAAATATTTAAACGGATAAACATCAGGTGAGATTATGTCATCAATATGATTATTATTGCAATGTGTTAAATATTCATAAAACGCTTCTTCAATGGATGGATTACTATGGCGTTGATGAAGAATAAGTGGGCAATAATAAGACCCTAACATTATAGGTGGTTTAGATATTAGTTAATCAAATACCCACCTAATTGACTCTAGAGACACTCTATCTGTCACAAAAACTATACATACCTCAACGATTGTTTAATGTAAAAGTCATTAATTAAGACAGATATAGAGTATTTCAGCCAGTATTGAAAATTCTATTTTTGAAAAGAAGATTGAAAAACTTTGAGAAACTTTGGTGCAAAGGAATTTCATTTGAGTTTTTTTTCTACTTCATGCAATTACTTTATTTCATGACTTGCTACTAATTTACCTATTTACCACTTCAAATCTTGTTTATATTCTATTGAAGGTTCTTAATGTAGGATTAGTTATATTATCCCATTTATAAAACCTTATTTCGCCGTCTAAATATAGTTTTCATGTGATATTCAATGTCTGATTGGTTTTGAGATTACCTGGCTCTTATCAGTATTATGTAAGAAACTCGATCCTATACAGGACCAAACCTCAGAATCATATCCAACGTATAGCGTCTACATAGGTGTAAACATAGTTAAAATTTGTAAATTTGGATGTTTTCACCAGTATGAAATTATTTTATTTAGTGAGTTATAGTGATTATACAAGGATTTGTGAGGATGAGCTGTAATTCTATCGACAGGCGTCGCTAAAATAAAATTTCTACACTTTCTAAACATAGATAACCATACATGGCAATGATTTAATTATAAGATAACGCCAATCAAACATTCTTTTCATCATATATTTCGACAGTTTTCCTGTCATCATCAGGTGGGATATAATAACTCATTAAATTAAGGATTTTAAACAAATTTATTAATTATATATAAAAAAGTTTTTTCATTTTATAAAAACAATAATTATTTTTAAAAAAATTATACTTAAATTAATATATTATTTTTTTAAAATTTTAGCATTTAAAATTTAATTTAATAATTTAAAAAATTTTTATTAATTATTTAATTTAATACAACAATCAATACATACAATATAAAAAAACCTATTTAAAAACTTATTTAAAAACACTCAAAACACAAGTATTTACTGCTTTCTGCACATTAATTTTCGGATTCAAAAATACCTTTTTGCGGACACAATTTAAAAAAAAATTAAACATGTTAAAATTTTCATTTCAGTTTCCTCTAGAATTTTTTTTTAATAAATTCTGAAAAATTTGGTATCATTCTGTTCTACAAAGTATTTGTCATAAAAAAATCAGATTGAGAATTAATAAAAATAATTTTATTTTTCAAAAATCATTACTGATTTAGATCACTAAATATATAAAAATTTACATTTTCAAAATAATTCAGAATTATCCAATCAAATTATTTCAATTTTTTTGTTTCAAAATATTTTATTAAAGAGCGAAATTTAAACTTATTTCCACGAATTAGGAAAAATAAATTATTTTTTATTAAGTAAATTTTAAAAATCATATTTAAAAAATCAAATGCTCTTCAGTTAATTTATTCTTAATACTAGAAAAATCATTAGTGTAGATCCCATTTCAATATCCCATATCTATCCCAGTGAGCCAGACCTATTTACGTAAATAAGCGCTATTATATAATTAACCAGTCACGCATCATTGATGCTGAATACTTACAGACAGCCGTAAAATACTTAATTAGAAAACATTTATTTATTTATTTTATTTATTTATTGATTATTGAAATTAAATTTCATTTATAGGTAAACATTTGTTGGGGATGTGGAAATAATTTAGCCTTTTATATAATTATTAATTATCTTTTTAATTTTTCATTTCTCAAACCATGTCGGACTTTGAAGAATCACTTGGACTTAGATGAATCTTTTGGACATTTTAGCTACCTGTTAACTGAGGTGTTGAGAAGACATTGGAATTTCTATGTTGTTGATTCCTTCATTTTTCAGAAAATTAAGAGAAGACCTCAGTCAATATCTTTGATAGGTCAGTTGCAAAGTTCTCTCTATGATGCGCAGGAGTTTTGAATAATCAGAAAAATAATCAGACCAAATAAAATTTACTATTTGAATTTCCTAAAATAAAAAAAATAACACCAACTGCGAATCTTACATCACCAATTTTGTATCAGTGTAAAAGTGATGTTGCACTTGCACATTTGGTGATTTGGTCTGCTCAGCCTTTTTGTTTTCCACATGGAAACCATATAGTCTTAGAGCGAACGTTGGTCATATGGGGAACAAAATTAATTGTTCTGAATTATTACATATACTAAATTATTTCTCTCACCCGTTTACAGTAGGGATTGATAATAAATTGTGGAAAAGTTTTTTGTGAGGACACCAATATTTGGTTTTCGCTATCATTTCGTCGGGAGTCTCCCGTTATGAAAGTATTTTTCCCGACTCCCAATGGCAAAACCTCCCGTTTTCTAAATTAAATTTTTCACAGTTATTCACAGCAGTAGCTATTCAATGATAGTTTTATGTTTGTAGGCAAATATAACTGCGGGAAAAAAGTTTCAGAAAATGAATGTAAATATTTTTTTATTAATAATTTTGGGCCCCTATAGCTGGTGGGCCCCGCATGCTCAGGGTCCTGCGTCCACTAGTTACGCCACTGGTTTTGAGCTTGTGTTTAGAGATGACTGAAAATCTCTACAATGTACGTGAGATTGCACGCATGAAACATAAAATAAACTGTGTACCTGCTTTATTAAATGACAGTAAAATTACAAGAGTTGATTGGTATATCCTGATATACGTTAAGCATATCATGAAAATTAATTTTTAATAGATTTGTAATTATTTTAATGACATATTAAAAAGCATCATATATTTTTACAAAAATAAATATGAGGTGTCACTAAGCTACCGGGTAAATAGAAAAGCTTGGGGTACTTCCGTGTTATCTTACCCCCAAAAATTAAATTATAAAATACAATTAAAATAACAATATAAAAAATGAGAGAATTCATTATTGATGACGTTATTGAACATTATTGAACATGAATTTATTAAGGCTATCTGTGATTTATGTGATTATGTGATTATGTGAGTTTATGTGGCGCAAACGTGTTCTAAGCAACAGTGCCGATGTGTTCGACACTATTCTCAACGACAGTGTGGTTTTCTGGCCAAACATTTGCTGAGTTTGTAACTGATTTAGAAAATAAATATAATAATTATATGTGTTCTTTTTTGATTTAATTTTTGGGGGGTAAGATAACACGGAAGTACCAAGCTTGGATGACCGCAGAAAATTTTCGCGAATGTATGCAAAACTTGATCAAAAGTTTTAAGCTGAAAATAGAAATATACTTCTGTTTATTGATAACTTTTCAGGACATACTTTGAAATCACAATTTAACAATGTAAAGGTTGTAATTTTTCCTCCGAATTGTACTTCAAAGCTTCAACCAATGGATCAAGGCATAATTGCAAATTTCAAACATAGATCTGCAATGGTTAGATGAATTTTGGACAATGTTGATGGTGGAATTGATCGTGAAAATATTGAAGAAATAAATTTCAAACAAGCAATTCATTTTATCATATCAGCTTGGAAGGATATGAACTGTTCAATCATACGAAATTGCTTCATAAAATGTGGATTTGATATCGAAATAGCATCGAATAAGGACAATAACGATATAGAACCCACTGAGTTTGCAATTTTTCAGCTTCAATCAAACTATATGTTATGTTAATTGTGATGAAGAACTTGTTGTATCATTGATGACCAGGAAATCGTTGAAACTATCCTTGAAAAAGATAAAAAAAATCGCAGACGAAACGGATTAGAAAATTGACTAAGATGAAGATGAATTTCAACGTCCAACTAAAAACCAAGCATTAGACGCAATCAAAACATTATTATTATTTTCTATGTGAGGAAGCTGATACAAAAGAAGAACTTGAAAGGATTCACAATTTAGAGAATAAAATTGTAGTGCGCGTTGGGAGAGTCATATTAATGCTGTCCGAACGATTCGTCTTGGCATTCGACAGGCATGTGAAGCCCGTCAGGACGTAGCTAGAGAAGATTCTGATCTAATGGCAAAAATCAAGGCAGAATCAATCGCGTAACAGATAACTTCATTTTGATTTATCTGCAGTATTGTGATATGGTTCGAAATTCTTTCGGAAATTTCTATCACAAGTAAGAAATTTCAGAGGATCGATTCAAACATATTCAAACATAGTCTACTATTGGGATTTGCACTGGGTATCACAAAGCTTGTAATGTTTATCTTATTTTATTGTTAGACATCCGTAAAAAATATTTTAATCCATTACAAGTTAAAAATGCTAAAGGTTTACAGATGGACTTGTAAACAGTTTCTGTGTATGACGGTGTCTCAGAAGCGAATATGATTTTTCAGTTTGCAGATATTTTTTTTTGTGATTTAGCGAATTTGCAAGTCATGTGATTTCCAGTGTAGCAGGTAAAGTATGCAATAGGGTTGAATCAGCAATATTGTATACTTACCTGGTGCGAAGAGAAATCATCGTGTCTCCTGCATAGTACTGATGAGAGCCAAAAGCTCGAAACTAGTCTACTATTGGGATTTGCACTGGGTATCACAAAGCTTGTAATTTTTATCTTATTTTATTGTTAGACATCCGTAAAAAATATTTTAATCCATAACTTTGTTATTATATATTTTAATATATCAGTTTATCCTGTCATTGTTATCTATGCATGGAAGCTTATCTATCACACTACATACAGTTATTTCAGGCCGTCCTGACACAAATTTTACTGGAGACTTGGATGGGCTCAACAATTTTGTCTTTATACGGTCTTTACAAACATAATAATAAAATAATAAAAATTTATTATCACACAATAACTACTGACAAATCTCCAAAAATCGATAACCAGTAGAAGAAGCATTTTATCAGAAACTTCTATGAGTCAGTAACGGAATTTTCTGCCTTCTTCCATTTGATACATATCTTTATGTAACTTCAAACAAATGTTTGAATAAATGTTACAAATGTTGCTTGACATATTTCTTCTAAAAAATAATTGATTTTTCCAATATTTTATTTATCAGATCTTCTGCCCGGCATTTTATCCACTGGTATTGGGACTTGATTAGTAAGAAGAAATGATTGCAGCAGATCCTGTCAATAACGCAACAGTTATTTTTTTCCCCAGAATTTTGTCGCGTTATTGAAATTTATGTTTCAACTTAATTTGACAGAGAAGAATGCAATTTGTACGTCAAAATCAAAAAATATTGAAATTAGTCCTCCACAAGATTTATGAATCTTTCTGACATCGATATCCTCGAACATTCTAATAGACATTAAAGGAAACAATATAAATTTCAACTATCAAAACAAATAATATTCATTTAGATTACAAACGATAAATCAAAAAATATCAACCGATTACTTGTTGGGTACGAACTGTCAAGCAGTACTTCCGGTAGCAGTTACTTCCTGTGTGAAGTAATAGATGTGATTGATTAATTCTATAATTAAATTTATAATCTTCAATTTGGAAGTCGTGAGTACTAATAATAATAATAATAATAATAATAATAATAATAATAATAATAATAATAATAATAATAATAATAATAATAATAATAATAATAATAATAATAATAATAATAATAATAATAATAATAATAATAATAATAATAATAATAATAATAATAATAATAATAATAATAATAATAATAATAATAA
This sequence comes from Schmidtea polychroa, assembly GCA_959609185.1. Taxonomy (NCBI): domain Eukaryota; kingdom Metazoa; phylum Platyhelminthes; order Tricladida; family Dugesiidae; genus Schmidtea; species Schmidtea polychroa. Next base: position 80,745 of record CAUHTR010000828.1, on the reverse strand, counting down.
TAATAATAATAATTATATGAGATGTTGCTGCGGAATTTATTCGATGAAAATTGTCAATTATAAAATAATCCTTTTCAATCTAATACGTACTCCATATTATATTGCAATACTAACATTGATAATAATGATAACTATAATAATAACAGTATAAAATAATGATTTCTTGGTAGCACCATTAATTAAATGTTAAACAATTAAATAATCTTCTTCCTGATATTCGATTTCAAACTTAATATCTTGGTGAGCTGCATTAAATATATGAAATATTTCTTCTGCTTCTTTTCTGCTCTTCCGTATAAACCGACGGATTATATGGTCCTCGGAGTTTGTCGTTCGACTGTTCAAGATGATTGCTAACAATCCTGATATGCTAAAACCCTTTAAGACCTTTAACTTGTTTATATATCTTTTGTTCGAAGGTAAAATAGATGTTCTATAGGATAACAGTAAGAAGTTTGATGATATTCTCAGTATTTATTTCCTTTATTAACAAGAAGTAGATACTCCAATATACGGGTTTTACAAAAAAAGAAGCCAATTGCAAATGGGAAACTGCTAGACACCGAAGAAAATATGCTTTCGAAAAAACATTGTCTACTACATTACTTGCAATGTATTCAAAGAAATACACTTTTGCACCAAAAAGTTAAAGAACATCTAGCTCCTAGTATAAAATCCTCGGTATACATATATACATATATACATATATATATATACATTTTCAACAATGTCAATCAAAGAAGAAAAGAAAAAATATTTTAGTTGAAATCTTAACCACTGGAAACATCCATAAGAAAAAATTTCAGATTTAAAGAGTCAATTCTCATCATAAACATATAGTCAACAACCACAACTAGGGGAGATCAATGGAATCATCAGTTTGATAAGCTGTCTTTTACCTTGAGAATATTTCCATTTAAAAAATAAAAATTTCAAAATAAAATAAAAAACTAGATCACATTTTAAGGAAGTAAACTTTTAAAGATCACTAGTAATAAAAATCAAAATATAAATATTTTTAGAATTTTTAAATTGCGTATGTAAATACTTATTGAAAATGTAAATATTTTATGATATTATTTATTAAAAGAAGTTTCAATGAGCTTTTTAAATATAAAAATTAAATAAAAAAATTTTTTTAATTCTTCAAAAAATTTTATTTTAACCAATGAGATGTAAGTAAAAAGAAATAAAAGAGAAGATCAAAAAGCATTTAAAAATAAAAACAACTAAATTCCAAGAAATTGAAAAGGACTATTTTTATATTTGAAAATTCCTTCATTTTATTAAATATATAAGTGATGTTCAATAATTAATGTTTATTAATTATATTTGTTTTAATAATACAAAGGACACGTTGGATTAGAAATTTAAATATACTTCATTTATTAATTGTTTATTTATTAAGAAATTGTAACTATATATTTTACAGAAAAGGCTTAAATTATCATTTAATTTTTTAACATATAATAACATATAATAATAACAATAATTAATAATTATAATAATAAAAACAAAAAATAATAATAATAATAAAATAATAATAATAAAATAATAATAATTATAAAATAATAATAATAATAATAAAATAATATTAATAATAATAATTAATTATAATAATTAAAAATTACTTTTATTTTACAAAATAATTAATATTAATTTTTCTTTTAATTACACTACTTTAATTATGTCATTACGTAATTAAATTCCATAGAAATTTTGATATTTGTAATGCCGCGCTTTGTGAAATTGTTTGGGAATAATTCTTTCACTATATTGGATAAATGAAATCTAATTTACATGTACAAAATGAATTTAATTAATCTAAAACTAGAAACAATTAAATTATTACTGATAATTTTCAATGGAAAACTATAAGGTTAAAAATTATAATATTGTTTTCTGTTGGGAAGCTGATATTAGGAGTGCCATAGGAATGTTTTTATGTTTTTTTATAATCACAAATTTCTAAAATTATTTAAATATTAAATATAGTACGTATAGTATATAGTATGTACAAAATGGTACGGACAAAATGGGATTAATGGGATTATATGGTACATGCGCGTACGCAGGGGGGGGTTACTGGGGGTTTAACCCCCCCCCCCCTCATGATTCCAACAACAATATAAAAAACTATAATTAATAAATATATAAACTTAAAACAATTTAAGAAATATTCCGAATGCCGATATATATATTTAAACCCCCCCCCCCTCTATATATATAAAAATATATATATAAACCCCCCCATGGATTCATCCTGCATACGCGCCTGAAATGGTATAGAATCTATACTATAGATTAACTTTGTTTAAATAGAATAATAAGTTTAATTTTTTTTTCAAATTTAATTAATTATTGCACTAATACATAAGTAATTTTTTTTCTGGCTCTTTCAGTCTTTCGTTTAATAATATTAAAAACAATCCAAAAATCTAGACAATATATAAATTATAATGAATAAATAAATTAAAAAAAAACTAGTGTCAAACATCTAAGACTATAAGGCCTACTCAGTTACAATGTTTCGTTTATGCTTAAACAGTAAACACTTTTACAATACAGTGTCTGTTAGACAACATTTATATTGAGCACGCGTGCTATATCTCCCAAATATGTAACCGGACCTCGGTTGTTATAATCGACTACCATGGTATGAAGTGTTTCATTGATGTGGACGTATTCTTTCTTCTTCTTTCCGGTTGTTACACTTAGCTTGACGATGAAGTTGAGTGCTATGTTGCTCATGTTGTAGTTTTCGAGCTAATTTTGTTACGGACGGATAAGCAAAACCAACGACCTTATTGAAAGTGCCAGCCATCGATTGCATTGTTGCTGTTATCGATAACTCTCCAATATTGATTCCACAGCTCAATTGCGAATCTTGGCGGACCTCTTCTCCCTCTTCATTGCCTTACTTCAATTACTTCAAATATTTAAATAAAGCCATTTAGGTTGATTCAGATATTTTGTCAATAAAGAATATTAAAGATAACTTATAACTTATAACATTTTAAACTTTCAATTGAGTTAATTTTCTAATAACAATTAGTCTATCTAAAGTGACATGGTATATATTAAAAGGCATTTTTATTGGTTATCTATCAGTATAGTTCGTTTTTTTATTCATTATGTCCAGGCCATTTTGTCTGTACCATTTTGTCCGTACCATTTTGTCCGCATCATTTTGTCCGTAGAACCTAATAAACTATTTACATTTATTAGTAAATGTACAAATGTCACTAATCACTTTGATATATTTTATATTCCTCCATTGTCTTTCCATTTTATACAATATTTAAGTGTCTGTAAAATGACACATTTAATTAAGTTTATAGATATTTATTCTTCAAATGCAACGTCGCGTGAACATAATGAAAAGCCACAGAGTCCCTTAATTTTATCAACTTTTTAACGATTGTTAGACTGAAATACAATACACATATATAATCCGTCGTGTTTTAGCTGCAAGAACGCTTGTTTACCCTATTTATTAGTTAATTGTTGGAATTCGATATTTATATTTAAATATGTTTCATTGTGTCTTGTAAAAAAACGGTTTACCATATGGCGTAAGTTGTATGACGTCTGGTTTTCTGGTAAAACTGATTTGCTGTGTCGCGAAATGATGGAAGTTTAAAAGGTGTGTCACAAGCATGAAAAGGTTGGAAAGCACTGCATTAGTCGCTCAAAAGCTGCTAATCGCTTAATTTTCAACAAATGCAGTATTTTTGTTACTTTTAATAGTACATCTGGAATTTTATTTTTCGTCGATGTTCTGCAGACTTTCTATGAAATATCTATATCGGAAAAGTTTAATAAAGAAATTAGACATCAAATGAAACACTATTTTGACTGCTTTTCTAAAATTTGATATTATTTTAACAGCTCAAATATATTTACGAATATTTGAAGAAACAACACCTTTGTCATCATACTTACAAACATCAGGTATGGATATTGCAATTGCATTTGGTATGGTAAAAATACGATTGAAAATCTTTTCAAAATACAAAGAGATTTTGATACTTTATATCAAGCAGCAGTAAATTTTGAATTGGCTGCAAACAAAGAACTAGACAAGAGAGAAACAGAAATTCAAATTGAAACAATGTTATGTCAAACAAATAAAAAAAATAGAACGGATAATTCTAACGACAGATTTCGTATAAGTGTATATAATGTCATAATGGATGCAGTTACCAGTAACATGAATGAACGGTTTTTAAAAAAGGATCCTCTTTATAATGATATATTCTATTTAGATCAAACTAATTTCCCAAAAATTTCAAGTATTAATATACCTAGTCACATTTTTGAACCTTTAACCCTTTAACCACTAAAACCGTCTACAGACGGTCATCATAAAAACCCCATTCAATTCAAATCAAAACATTTTCGCGTTCCAAACAGTAAGAACGTTATTCGTCTGTAAAACTACACACCACAACTTGCAGGTTTGAACACGATCAAACACATGGTTTGCTTGTAACGGTTGAGTTTGGTTTGTCCTCGTAATTTTATTTCAGTGGTTTAAGGGTTAACAAATTTAATAAATCAAAAATTAAATAAAAATATTACGAAGGAAATTTTGAAAACTGAACTAACAGATTTTCAAAAAAAGTGGAAAAATTTCAATGGTACTTTAGCAGAAGGTAGAAGTGAATTGTTTTGTGATGAAGAAGACGATGAAGAGATTAATACAGTAAGATCATGCAAATCATGCAGAAATTTTATTGTATGCTGTTATACAGTTTTGCAAAAATTGCATTTGGATATACTAGCATAGTCAAATTTATTTTTAGCGTACAAATTTGTTATTACTTTATCATCAACACAAGTATCTTGTGAGAGACCTCTTTCAAAGTTAAAATATATTTTAAATCGACTCAGAAATTGTTTAAGTCAAAAACATTTGGAAGCATTTCTGCTCATGGCGTGCGAAAAGATATTCTAATTAACATTGACAATAATAGAGTAATTGATGTAATGAGAGAAAAAAGTGAAATATTAAAAAACTTGTTTAATTAATAATATTTCTTTAATTATTTATATAATTGATTTTTGTTGCAATTATAAGAAAACTTATTATTATAAATATGTTTATAAATTACTAATGTACTTTTTTGAAAATTTTTTTCTTAAATTTAATATTGTGGGCCTGCGTCACCGATATTTTCCGGGCCTAAATGTATTTCCAGTCCATCTCTGTCTATAGATGCCAATGCTTTTGACTTTTAATGGTCTTCGTAGATTTTTATAAACTATTGGAAAATTTGTCTTTTATTGTTCCGAAAGTAATAAAAATAGCTTGAGTGTATTTTTAGAAAAGTATTTGTCTTTGGTAACGGATCTGTCTCAAAGAAAGTCATATAGGATTTTGTATGTTTTTTGTTGGTGATACACCTCATTCATAAGTCAATTTATTTACGAACTTATTTTTTAAATATGACGCGAAAAGTAAACCCTATTATTCACTGGTTTTTATGCTTTTCATTAAATATATCTCTCCTTTTTAGTGTCAATATTAATACATTTGTCTATCGAATAAAATACTTACATTTATTCTTACAGAAGAACCAAATTCAAAATTGCCACCAAAGAAAAATCAGTGATTGTTAATTATAAATATAAAAATAAATGACATTTTAAAATATTTCCTGGGAGACCTCTGAAAAGAAGAAGTCTACATGGTCTACAAAGGTCTTAAAGTTGTCCTGTTGTCATTCTTACCATTGTAAATGTGTCTATACTAAGCTGCGATAAGTAAGTTGCAAATTCATATTTACGACAATAATAGGCAATATATATAAATGTAGAAGTATAATAAAATAACACTTCTTTATTTATCGGGTTCAATTTTTTATTAGGTTTGAAATGATAATAACATTTTACGTTACAGTAATCATGATCAAAGTTGACAACGAGCCGATATTATCAGTGTGGCCATAAAAAACCGAATTTGCCCAATTGTCAAAACCTGGAATCCGACACTGAGAATGATACCGTTAGAGACAGACAATATGATATTGGAAAGATATAACATTTCAATGAGAGAAATATAAATCCTAAATATTTCTGTCCTAGAGATGACAATGTGTATAATAATCCCATAAAAAGTGTCCAGTAAAACAAAATAAAATCTATTATTCCATTCTTCTAACTCCTACCAGCCACAAATGGGGCCATTAGAGACAAATATATATTCCTTACAATATCAGATTCCACAATAATGTTTTGACTTCGAATATTTACACTTTAATTCCATTTGCATTATCTCACATGAAATCATTCAGAAACTATTTTTTGTCTAAACCTTCTTCCTCGGTATCAATTATAACTGCTATAATACTAAAATGTTCACTTCTTTTATCATTCAATTAACTGGTGTAGTTCATTTAAACGCTGCAATTTCCGGACTTTCATCACGAACACTTGAAACGGTTAATGTCAAATATAATTTCTTCATGACTTCTTTCAAGTGGACATTATTAAAGAACATTGAAAAGGCCGTATTAATTATTCAATATCATTTATAATGGGAAATGGTGTAGGGAGATCCCGTAACAGCACGTGCGGCAGTGATTTTGGATACTCATTTGTGATTGGATACTGTTAGATTTGTGTTTCATACTAACATGATCATTTAACCAATTATGTAGGACACAATCATGCCAATGTATTATTATTATTATTATTATTATTATTATTATTATTATTATTATTATTATTATTATTATTATTATTATTATTATTATTATTATTATTATTATTATTATTATTGTTATTATTATTATTATTATTATTATTATTATTATTATTATTATTATTATTATTATTATTATTATTATTATTATTATTATTATTATTATTATTATTATTATTATTATTATTATTATTATTATTATTATTAGTGTTTTAGTTGTTGTTAGAAACATATTCTATTTTTCCTACCAGAAAACTTTTATAACCCGAAATAATTACATTTTATTCTCATAATATGTCGAAAATTTATATTATATCGAAATGCAATTAAAAAAAAGACAAAAACCTCCTTGAAATATTTCAATAAAGATTCCCCTTGTGAAAATAAACTGTTGATATACATCATATTTCGTTTATGTATTTCATTAATAATCCCAAAGCAACAGCTAATTGAGTACAAATAACAAAAGAACATGCCGTTGGATGTTTAAATTCGAATTTTTAATATTCTCCCCACACAAACTAATTAAGGTTTGAGTAAATCGAGTTTGAAAGGAGCTGTTATGTTTAATAAGAAACATAGGAAAAGAAAACTCAGATGTTTATTCACACAATTTTTGACAGAACTGCAAACACTTGGTTATGAGAAAGAAATTAGCGTGATTCGAATGGGGAATCGACAAAAAAAAAACAAAAAAAAATAACGGGCTTTGTTTTTGTCCACTGTCAGCAGAGACAGTTGTATTATCAACCAACGGTCAGCTGGTAAACATGCTTTTAATGTTTAACTTTCTGTAATATCAACATCATTGACACAGGCTCGCCCGAATCCCAAGGCTTTCTGAAAAAATATTTGGATACAATTTTTAAATATATATATATGTATATTTATATATAAAATTTTTTTTTTGAAAAAGACATACTTCCTTTAAGACTTTAACTTCGATATCTCACACTCTACGACATCTGAGAGGAAATAGACAACTTATGGACATTGGCTTCATCAGACCTACTACTACTACTACTACTAACTGGGATCAGGGCGATTTGAGCTGTATATTCATTATCAACAAACCAGGAAGGAAGTGAGAGGCGGGTTTGTTGTATTTGAATAAGAAGACACTACATATGAACATATTCGTCTGTATGCTGGGTCTATGTGTATGTTTATTTGTACAGTAAGTTTAGCACGCAATTCACTATCTAATATGCCCATCAATCCGAGAATAGGTATATGTACATATATATATTATAACAGCTGAAACAGTGGACATTGTACACATCACAGAAATGGTCACTGGATGGGATATTTATATTCGAGTGTGTGTGTGTGTATGTGTATTATCGTGTATGTATGCCATGCAGCGCGGGCTTGTGTGCATGCGTGTGTCGACTGTCCACTAGTAGAGACATTTGGGATTGCCACTTTTGCTGGTGATGTGCAGTAGGGCCGATTCGACTGGTGCCGTGAGAGCGGGAAGTAGTAGAATGTGTATTCTGCAAACAAATATCGTCCGGCTTAACGCCATTTTAATTCGAATTATAATTTAATAAAGGCGGCAACGTATTTTCCATTGAGTCATTGTCATCAAATGATAAATATTTCACATTATTAATAGGGACGGAGAGTTTTCATATCGATTATATCGTCATTTTTTTTTAATTTATACTAGATTTAAATGTAAAGATTTATGTGTGACGGTTCATTAAATTATTAATAATCGATTTTTAAATTGGTCGACGAGGAAATATATAAAAATAATTAGAATTTTCCCAATACTTAGATTTTTAATTTTTTTTGAAAAAAAAAATTTCTAATAATTAAAACAAATTATTGTTAATTAAACAAAGGTTTATTTGTAATGCGTTTTTAGGAAATCGATTAATTAAAATTTTTTATTATATTTATTTTTTTATATAATTTAAATAATTGATGATATTAAAAAAAATTTTTTTAAACAATTTATAAATATATGGTTCTCTTTTTATTTATTTTTAAAATTAAAATTAAATGAATCGGGCCTGGAACTGAACGGTTCATTAAATTATTAATAATTGATTTTTAAATTGGTCGACGAAAAAATATATAAAAATAATTAGAATTTTCCCAAATACTTAGATTTTCTAATAATTAAAACAAATTATTATTAATTAAACAAAGGTTTATTTGTAATGTTTTTTTAGAAAATCGATCAATTAAAATTTTTAATTTTATTTATTTTTTTATATAATTTAAATAATTGATAATATAAAAATTTTTTTTTAAACATTCTATAAATATAATGTTCTTTTTTTATTTCTTTTTTAAAATATCGGGCCTGTAACAAAATGTCGTTCTTAATGTTATTCTCAAACTGAGTCACAAATTTAAGCTTTTTATAGCATAAGTAAATAATTTTAGGTAACTCCTAAAAGAGAAGTCTGAAGGTGTCAAATCAGGAGACCTTGCAGATTAATCAATACTTTGTGAAAGGACAAAGTGCTTGAATTTTTTGATTCTGTGCGAATTGGCTATTTGAACGATTCAATAAATTATTTTAATGGAATAATTTTCGTTAAATTCTCTTACGAATTCTTATTCTTTCTTTGTCCTCTTTGATTTGAATTGAATATTTAATTATTATCCTTATTTTCTTATAATTACATATATTCTCATCATCGCTATCAATACTGTTATATATTCATCGTTTTTCTCTTTTCTTTTTTCCAAACGTACTTCTTCTTGTATAATTTTCAGGGGTTTATTATTCGTTCAGTGACTTTTTCGTTTTCACCAATAATAGTGAATAATTTATTTAAGTTGGCTTCATAATGAATATATAATGTATAGAAGAAATTAAAGAGGACAGATGTGTAATTTCTTTAAGTGGCCGTTTTTGCCCAAACTTTCGGACGCGGATACTAATAGTAATTGAGAACAGCATCAAACCATTCATCTGTATATTGATGCATTCTCTTCGCAGGGCTACTTGAATTTAATCAGTTACTATTTTATTATTAAGATTAATATTATCTTTTAAGTACCTCTATAGTAGGGAGTCCAATATCTTATGATATATTGAATGAATGATATATTCAATGCTGAATCTCCTCTCTTATCTATTCCTTCGGGAAATTTTTATCATATCATCTCATCCCTAAACATCTTACAACAAGTGTGACTGTAATTTTTGGGAACTTCTGTATTCAACAAGATTCTATGTTCCTAATGATTTTTTCATTAGTTATTCAGTTTGCATTGGTTTAACAGATTAACATACAATTAAATTATACCTTTCACTAAAAACTTATCGCTAGAGCTTTTTGTATTTTATGATTTCATTATCACTAAATTCCGAAATGTTCGGGATCCACCGTTCAATCTGACTTCAGTTCTAGATATTTTGCTAAATAATGTTTTGCTCATGTCAAATAATGTAAAGTCATCACGAATAATGGAAGAGATTAGAAAAGATTAACAGTCACCTTCTCGTGTCACCTTCACCCGTTATTCCCCAAAAGTTTAACATATCATTGAGTCCCGCAATATCTTTCTCACAATCAAATACTCACAGTGAAAATAATTATTTGGAAAATGTTTGCGAAAAAATAAATATTATCATGTTTATTCTCAAACAGTTCGAATATGTCAGCAATGACGCAGCAAAAAATAAAACTAATAGAAATTTCTTTTCATTATTGCATCAAACTTAAATATTTTAAAAAATATTTAAAAAAAAAACAAAAAACTTACGTGTTATCCAATTTTTTTTAATGATTCTAGTAAATAATCCAAATTCACTTTTTAACTAGAGAAATATTTATTATTATTTTATTATTGAATAGCTTTTTTAAAATAAACTTCTCGGGGGAATTCCGTGAGATGTAGTAAGGCTTATTATAAACAACATTCTACGATGTTTAATAAATAATACATATTTTGAATAATAATAATAATAATAATAATAATAATAATAATAATAATAATAATAATAATAATAATAATAATAATAATAATAATAATAATATAATAATAATAATTATAATAATAATAATAATAATAATAATAATAATAATAATAATAATAATTATAATAATAATAATAATAATAATAATAATAATAATAATAATAATATTAATAATAATAATGATAATAATAATAATAATAATAATAATAATAATAATAATAATAATAATAATAATAATAATAATAATATAATTATTATAATATAAAATGATGATTTCTTGGTAGCAGCATTTATTATTTAAAACAATAAAATGATAATTTAAGCCTTTTGCTGCAAATAATGTATTTAATGAAAGAATTTTCGACTATAAGATAGTCCTTGTCAATATATATATATAATCATTATATACATTATTTGCAGCAAAAGGCTTAAATTATCATTTTATTGTTTTAAATAATAATAATAATAATAATAATAATAATAATAATAATAATAATAATAATAATAATAATAATAAAAATATTAATAATGAAAATGATAATAATAATATTAATAAAAACAATAATAATAGTAATAAAATTCAATAATAATAAAAATAAAATTTTATAATAATACCATAAAAAATGATACAGATTTAAATATTAGAAAGCATCACTCGAACATCACATATACCATATATTTGACAGGTCCTCCGTCATCATCGGGTAGAAGCTAAAAAAGCTACATTAATTTTTAAATTGCTTATTCGAACAAAATTAGAAAAAAAGTTGAAAATCATAAACCAAATAATATTTTATAAATAATAAATTTTATTTTTAAAACATTCATTCAAAAAATTTTAAATTCCGCTTAAAAAGACATTTTTATTAAATTTAATAATATTTTACATTCTTATATAACATTATTTTACATTGATATCATTTTGCAAACACCACTTCAAATACGCCAATACAAACACAAACACAAACACATATTTGCATATACACAACTCTTTAATTCCTTATTGCACACTCTAATATTAATTTATCCCTTCAGTCAACAGTAATCAAGAACTTGAGAACTTTTTATATACATAATATACATGCTATAATATTATGAATTATTCTTATCTAAATTTATTATTTTGAATAAATATAAAAGCAGTTAAATAATTTTATTGCGGCTCCGTAATATTGCATTTTAAATTTATTTTATAATTATGGCTCTTATGTTGAAAAGGTTCGTGATCTATACACTTCCTTATTGCTGATTGGTCTTTGATTGATTACCTCTTTAGATTGGAGACTTTTTCGATCATTCTTACTGGCTAAAATTTTTATTTGTATTTCTTTTCTTCTTTGGTTGAAATTGTTGAAGAAGTCTGTATACCACCAAATGTTTCTAGCAGAATTCATGTGTTTTTGAAACTTTTTGTAAAATCACATTTATTTTGGTATCTGGAACTTTTTAATTGTCGAAATATTTACTTTTTCTTAGTGTTTGCCAAAGCCTGCCTCAATGAGGATCTCAAATTTGAATAAGTCGTTTTTGAATGGGAATATAAAATAAGAATGTTTTTCTTTGTATTTCTAGTTCTTCTGGAACGGGAACTCGCTCTTCCAATATTCATATTATGGTATCTGTTTCGATGTAGAACTTCGCTGAATATAGTTTGTTTTTAAAAATTGTTCAACTATTTAGTGAATCCACTGGCTATATTTTGTATTTCATTTTCTATGACATTTGCTTACTGTATATATATATAAAAAGGCCGAATTTGGGGCTATATGTTGGAGTGAGTAGCTACTACCATATTAACTATTAAGTCCGAACCTGTCTTCTTCCGGGCATTCAATTTGTAATTTAATATTTTGTTTTACCGCATTGAATATTTGAAATATTTTTTCCTATTAATTTCTGCTGTTGGTCATCATAAAAACATCAGCAGTGGCTTTGTTTTAGGAATCTTAGTTTTCTTTGATGCTCATTCTTTCGACTGCATACATGTAAATCTTGTTTTATTTTCTCCTTTGATACATTTCTCTGTAAAACTTAATCTGGAAATTGTCTTCCAAACAATCAAAGTGGTAAAGACTCATTTGATGATATGCAGAATTATGCAAAGTTTTAACTTGTACAGAGACAATTCCATGTAGCACTTCTTAAATACAGTAAATATAGCCTCTTTTACCAATTTTGTTTCTTTTGGTCCACTGTTGTGTTCAACAATTTCATATCTACTTCATCTAATTCAAACATATTATATTCCTCACGAGAACATTAGACCATTGATCATTGACCCCCCCCCCCATTAATAGATAATTATTATTGTTTCTAAATTAATTAAAACTCCACTGGAATATTATTTCCCTAATTTATTTCTTCCAATTATAAATATAAGAAATTATAAATAATATATTTTGTTTTAATTCATTTACAAAATGTTATTTCGATTTAATGGTTTTAATAATTGTTTATATAATTTCATAAACTTTTATTTACCATTCAATAAAAAAAAGAGAGAACCAAACAAAACCTTCATTATCATCTCTTGGGACCAAAGACGCAATTGTATTTAAATTTTTTAAATTGAATTTAAATAAAAAATTAATTTTTTTAAAAAAATGCTTTTAATTAGTTTTCAACGAGCAAAAGTAGAATTCCAAAATTTATTACTGTCAATCATAAAATGTACAAAAGATAATGAGACCAACATTAGATACTAAATGTATGATATATTTATATGTGACTGTAAAAATTCCTGTTATTACCATTGCTATGGTGTACAGCTCGTTTTTTTTTGGTGGTCTAGATTTGAAAGCAAAGAGAAGTAAATATAAATTTAAATATGATAAATAATAATAAATAAAAAAATATAAATTATTTCAGTCATAGATCATGTCGGTCATTATTGGGCTCGGAACAGGGGAACCAATGGAATCCTTCGAGGCTATGCATGATTTTTTATGATAGTAATAGGAAGCACCCCATCTGTATCGTTTGTTGCAACTGGGACACTGGTATTTACCCTCTGTGCTATGCTTACCTTCAATGTGTTGTTTGAGTGAGAGTCTGCTACTGAATTCTTTGCCGCATTGGTTACATGATTTGCCGATTCCGAAAAAATGATGATGAGGATGAAGTGTTGGATTGAATGTCGGACTGTTTTGCAAGGGTATCCGAGCCATTTCATGGGAAAGTAATCGGTCAAAGTTAGCAATTGCAGGAAGGAGTGTGTTTTTGGAATTAATATTAGCTGTCAATGAAGAATTTGGACTGGCGTTGGAATTGGAAGTCGAGCTGCTGGAATTTAGATTTAGTGAGAAGGCATCTGGCATGAAAGCTGGATTCTTTTGGGAGTTTATCGGGGAAGCGAAGGCCACCATGATGGGATCTGCTGATTGAAGAAAATTTGATGAAATTGTAGTTGTTTGATTAGGTATCGGTGGACTCACTTTTGGTTTTATAGCTGACTGGTGGAATCCTGGATTGAAATATGGCGTTTGAATGGGTGGTCTCAGCAACAGTCCTGTCGGATGTAAAAAAGGATTGTGTTCCAATCCTGAATTCATGGATTTGAAATTGAAGGAATTAATTGGAGAGTTGTTAGAATGAACTGAAGGATTTTCAGGACAAGGTTTGGAACTCATGTGAATAAAAACTGGACAGTAGTTTATATGAGTAAGGTAAGCCGGAAAATTGTCGATTCTCTGTCCGCAAATACACGAGAAACCATTACTGCCTGGAAAGAGAGGTTGGAATGATGGTTTATTGGGGAAATTAATTAGAGGATGTTGCATAAAGGGATTCGATCCATTCATAATTAAATTAGGTGGTGAGGCTTTATTTTGGGGATGGGGCAATGAAACTTGAGTATGTAATGTATTGGAAAGATTGGATGTATTTCCTAAATACGAAGTGGAAGCTGTTGTTATGGTGGTTGACGAAGTTGATAGTGAAGTTAAGCATCCAACTGATGATGAGGATGCTGATGAAATTAAAGCGGCTGGTCGTTTTTTACAAGTTCTTTGATGATGATAAAATACAGGAGGCCACCTGTATTTTTTCCCGCAATATTTGCAGGTGTATTTTGGAGGATAATGAATATGCATATGCTGATCTAGCAAAGCTTTGGACTTAAAGGATTTTATGCAGTGACTACATTTGAAGTGCCGTGAGTTTTCTGCTGGTGGCCCATTAATAGCTGAGTTAGCCGTTGATAAATGACGATCTGAAAATGGTGATAAAGGAATGGTGGAATGTGAAAATGGCATATTAGTAGATTTTAAAAAGTCAATACCAAATGGCTTATCGAATGATTTCAATAAGGGTTTGATATTGCATTGACTGATGTGATTGGAGGCTTCTGTAACGTTAGAAAAGGAACGCTGGCACCATGGACATTTATTTTGAAAGGACATCGGAATATCTATTTTACAAGGTTCTAACCAACCATTGAGAAACTGATGTGATAAACCTGACAAAAGGCCGAACGATAAATCTAGTCGATTGTTGTAAAATTTGGACAGATTTGAATGGGTCGTTGAGACTTTGTTTATGAAATCAATGTCGAAGTTGTGAAAGTTCGATTCGGTTTGGAAATTGATTTCATCTTTGTGTTCTTCTTGAAGGTCAGTTGCTGCGACTTTACAAACAATATAATGTCTAAGGAATGACGGTAACCAATCATTTAAATGGCCACAAGTACATGAAAATGACCCACTTTCCTTGTGTTCACAATCAAAGTGTTCAAGTAATAAGATTTTATTGCTACATATAAATTTGCACTCTGGACAATGCCACTTAACCGTTTCAAGTTTCCCATCAATCATCATCGGTTCTTTTATCAATGTTTCAACTTGTTCTAACGCCGGGGATTTTTTACTCAAATCTAAAGCTTCCGATGTACTAGAACTGACTGATTGGACTTTATTTGAACTTTCATCAACCGACAATGGCTCCAAAGATTCCGTTGTCCATTTCAAAAACGGATTCCATTTGATTTCTCTTCCTTGTTGACAGGTTTTCAAGTGTGAAATTAAATCTAGTATATTGAAAAATTCTTCTTCACAGAAACATTTTATCCTCTTCATTGCATTATCTTCAATTGAATTCGTCATTCCCAACTCATCGTTGTTGTCAATATTGAGTACGTTTTTAATATCGTATCCATTTTCACGCAACGACAATCCAGACCTAATATTCGAGTTCTCCGTTTCATTTGGCATTCCGGAAATGGGAAAATCAAATTCTAACTTGATTGAATTTTTCCCTAAATTCGAAATTTCATCTTCGTTCATTTCGAGCTTTATCTAAACAAAAAATCATTTAATTTATTGTAACAATAATTATACCAATTATTATTATTATTATTATTATCGTTATCGTTATTATTATTATTATTATTATTATTATTATTATTATTATTATTATTATTATTATTATTATTATTATTATTATTATTATTATTATTATTATTATTATGATTATTATTATTATTATTATTATTATCATTATTATTATTATTATTATTATTATTATTATTATTATTATTATTATACATATTATTAATATATATTAATATTATTATAGTTTATTTATATTTTGAGTTTTTATATATATATATATATATATGTATATATATATATATATATATATTTAAGAAAATTGTTTTAATTTCATTGTGGAAAAAAGGTATTTTTCTTACAGATAAATTATTTCAATCGTTTTGTTTTTTTTGTGTCGAAATTTGAATAAAGATTTTTCACGTTTCTAAGACCGTTTGATCCCGCCGATAGAACTGTGATAAGTGTTAGATGGAAAAGAAACTGAAGTATAGCTAATTTCAATTTCCCTTTCAAGGGAAAATAATTACAAATCCCTAATAGAAAAAAAACAACGTATTCAATTTGCTGACAATTAAAGTACTTATCGGTACTTGTATCTTTATATACTGATTCCTTCATGATTCTCATGTGAATGTGCTTTAGTAAAACAAGCAGCAATATTGATACCCTTATGAGATGAATCAGAAAGATGTCTTCGATAATTATTTCTTTTATTTTTAAAATCCAATTAAAAAAAACATTCACGGAAAATTTAATTTTAACAAAATATGTATTTGAAAATATTACATAATTATTATTATTATAATAATTATAATAATAATTATGATTATAGAAAATAGAAATCACTGATTTCTGCATAACTAATCAAATAAACGTCAGCATTGTAAGGGAGGAGTTTTACTAACAAAAACAACTCATCGATGGAATGCAATTTTATTTAAATAAAAAAAAAGTCGAAGGTAAAGTGAGTCAGAAATAACTCCTCAGCTTTAAAAAAAAGTATCGTGTCTCATTGTGTTAGTCCCTAGAGAACTCGGAACAAAGACTTGGTTGGGCTGATAAAAAAAATCGAATCAGTAAAACTTTATCAAGTTCTGATAAAAAAAAATTAAATCTATAATCAGCAGATTGATTCCGAGTGTGATGTGTAATAATAACACTATTACAGTTTTCCCTTTTTCCTAGGTGTGCCGAATAAAAGGTGTGTTTGACATATGTACTCATAAATTATGCATTACAGAGCACTGGTCCCCCCCACTCCCGCCCATCCTCCTCCTCCTCCTCCTCTTCTAAGACGGTTGATAGCGACCGGTTCTTGCATACAAACTCAACAGATCATATTAGTAAGCATGCATTACTGAAAAAACGAAGATGACTGGTTAGATTCGAAGTGCCGATAATATGCACACTGAAAAAAGACTGGCGCTGACCACTGGTACTCTTCAGTCATCGATCGGGAGTTTAAAGAAATGCAGGACGCTACATATGTATTTCTCGCCAAAATTAAGAATGATAATAATAATGAACTCTTCACTGCCTTTACATACCGATTTCTTATTAAACCAACAATATCTGAGTTGTATGACGAAAGGAAAGAAACTTTAATCAACGTACGGTATTCATAGTAGGCCCCACATTATGCGTGAAACTGCATCTTCTACTCATTTACTAGTACTTGTAGTTAATATATTGGTAACAGCATTAAAAGTAGCAGTAGCAAAAAAAAACTAATAAGTAGTTACATTAATTATATTTCATAATAATTATGGAAATTGTGGAAAAAAAAATAAATCAATATTATCAGAAGAATTTAATTAAAATTACTTTTTTTTAATTAAATTAATTTCGTTAAATCGATTGATTTATTACTCACTTTACTTCGTGGGATGTTGATTGTTTAAATGTTTGGAGAATGATGGAAAAAATACGACAATAGGGGAAAAAACCAAAAAACGAAACGTAAAATTCAATTGAACCAGAAATTTATAATTACAAAAAATTGGAGAAACGCAAAATTTTTTCGATAATAAAAAGAAGTATGGAAAAAATGTTCAAGCGATATAATGAGAAATATTAATTGATAGTTGAAGTAATCTGATAGCTCCCAATGTCCGAGTTATAGGTGCGTTTACACAGTTGGAAATACTCCTCTCTATTCTCTGTTGGAGGCTGAACAAACATCATACTGACGACCCCAAAAAGAATCATAATGCTCTCAATACGAAATCTCACTAATTTCAGTCTTATTCAAACAAGAATTCTAATTAAATCACAACTATTCTCTTTATCGAGTAAACATTATTATTATTGTATTTTTTGGTCATATCAATAAAACAAATAGAATGGGCAAAAAAAAACAATTGGGAATTCCACATTGAAAATCTATCCAGGTCATTCGTAAATTGATATTCCAAAATTTTTCGACTTTGAAAAAATATTTTTTTTTACAATTAATCCCCTCCATTTATCCGGCGAATTAAAGCAATATTAAAAATTAATCCACCTAATTAAAACAAAATCATATATTTTAATTAATTCAAATTAAATCAATTAAAACGTGAGATAATTTGAACAATAAATATATTTATATATAAATATACAAAAATAAAATAATATTTATAAAATAATACTAAAAAAAAATCTTACCGGTTTCTGATGCTCGTCGGTTGTTGGTAACTGATGATGATGCTGAGTTTTCCAATGGGCTAAAATATCGGAATAGTTGTTGAAAATATCTATCGAAGTCATAAAAGGTTCATTAAAGCTTCTTTCGTGTTAGAATTTCAAGAGTAAATGGTCAAAAAGAAATAATAACGGATAATCTGGCGCTCTATATATCATATCGAACAGCCACTCTATAGAGCATGCTATACCACTGCTTGAGTTCGTTAGTTTCTTTCGGCCACTGCCCAGCAAGTTGCGGTCATTGTGACTGTATGCGTGTTGGGGTGTTACAATTCTCGTGTAGAGGCACACACGGCAGATGTTGTCAAGTAAAATGTAGCTCCTCCAATCAGATGTTGTCCATATAATTAAAGGGACCCCTATCGTCTTTTCTTAATTATTTTAATGCATGTTCAGGCCGCATGTGTGTTTGGTGTTTCAACTTATTATTATTATTATTATTCATTATTATTATTATTATTATTATTATTATTATTATTATTATTATTATTATTATTATTATTATTATTATTATTATTATTATTATTATTATTATTATTATTATTATTATTATTATTATTATTATTATTATTATTATTATTATTATTATTCACATTACATTTATAAACTGACCACTGCATCTTCTCTACATGAGTAGTATATAATTTATTCATTCTTTGCCAATAAAACTGTCAGTTTCCTAATATATTAATAATGATCATTATATATTTATTTAATTATTACGTCATAATTTTTGTTTGTATCGATTTTTTGTTGTTTTACTAAATTTTTTTTGTTTTTATTAAGAGTTTTCATAGTAACAATAAAGTCAATACGTTAGAGTAAATATAGTACCGGAAATGATAAAAATGTGGATTTCTTCTGTTGATAATATTTTTCAATCAGATTTGTATGAAATAAATGTAAATAATCTCATTTTAAATTTGTTTATTCAATGTGAGTATAACATTAGTCCAACTAAATACTCAACCAGAATAATTTATATGGCCATTAATTTAAACAAATATATTCTAGTTAAATTATTATTAATCCATGAAAATTTATTATCGAAAAAATTTTTGGTTTTTTTCGCTATGATTATTTTTGGTGGAAATATTTTTAATATAAGATCTCTAATTTAATTATTAAATTTATTTTAATTGTCAATAATAATAAAAATAATTATAATAATAATAATAATAATAATTTTTAATTAATTATTTAATTTAACAAACATCAATCAATACATACAATATACAAAAAATTATTTTATTCATTAAGATTATTATTAGAAAATTAAAAAATATAATTTATATAATTTATATTTAAAACAAAAAAAAAATTACAAAAGCTATAGTTTCTCAAAATCTTCACATTATTTTTGTAATAATTTCAAACATTTCATTTAGGTTTGACCTTATAAGGTTTGACCATGCAATGTTTGCTCCCATTAACCTTGAGAACTATAAATACTGCGATTTACATATCGCATTTTAGTTCTTTTTTTTCAAATTTAAATCGTTTTTGATAAATTTCTACTACTTTTAGGGTTGCATAAAAATCATGTCATTCATTAATCAGAATTTAATCAAAAAGTATTTTATTGAACTAGAAACCGAAAAATTAACATAGTAAACTGGAAACAAAAATTGAATTTGAATTTAATGACTCCTTAGGAGGTGTAGATGTAAAAATACAAATTAATTAATTAAATTTAATTCAACATTTGTCGATTTCATCAATCATGATCAGAAAGAAATACAAAAGTTATTTTTGACAATGGTTGAATTAAAAATCACCACGTATTGGACTAAAGGAAAATTACCAACAATGATTGGTGGGGAACAGTCGTATATAAACTAAATAATTTAGAATGGAAATTACCAGTTTGCTCGAAGAGTTAGGAGAGCCCGTGAAATTGGCGAATCGAATTTAGAGATGACTTGTAAACTTTTTATTAATTTCGACAGAGTTTTTGAAAACTAAATTAAATCTTTTCAATGCAATTAATTGAAATTGCATAATAATACTGTATGAACATTTGGTGTAAATAAAACTTTACAATTTTTTTGATCATATTCATTCAAATAATGACACGATAAGTCAGAAGTGATATAGTTATGGTACCGAATAAAATAGAAAAAAAATACTATGAAGGATTTTCGAAAATATTTCTGTTCCAGAGATGGTATTTGCTGACTGCAGGTGAAAATTCACAAAGTTGAATTTTTGATTCCATTTTTTTAAAAAAACAAAATGCCAAGTAAAAATTTTTAATAAGGAGAATCTACCAATATTTAAAAGCCGAATTTTTAAAAATTGTATTAAAGATTTTTAAAATTTCATTTATTTTCATTATGACAAACGATCAAAAAAGTTGGGTTAAGTCCTCCGTATATAATACTTACTCCGCATCCTTTTTATAACAAATAAAGAGCCTAACCCAATAAAATTTATTTTTCAATATATTCACAAATCTTTGGGATACTCACTATGTAGAATCTACACTTTTCTTTTTTATACTGCAATGGCAACTAACCCCCTGGGGCAACCGATTATTTGAATAATTTGTTCGACAATTATTGGCTCTATTCTCTTGACTAATATAAAAAAAACAACAAAAGTGCCCAAACAAATAAAAAATGTTAGAAAAAATTATTTTTATGTTTTGTAAAGATTTTCGGAAACGATAAAGTCTTCAGTGTCAAGGGCAAATAAATTTTTTCAAAAAGCCCATTTAGTGCAAAAGATTTAATTCAAAAAAAAAATAAAACTAAATTGGAAATAAGTTTGAGAAGATAACCAAAAATGTTACAAGTCCTGGAAATCATTTTGCCTTTGGATTCCTGCCACACGGTAAAAAGTTTTGGGAAAAGAATTGCCAAATTCTTCCATTAACACGAAAATGGTGCATTTTATTGAAGATTCCTTCGAAGGATCTTACGAATAAGTTAAAACTTTCGACAGAGATAAATCAAAAGAATATAACAATAATTAAATATAACAGTTGCTATGCCTATAAATTTTACTAAATACATTTCAGAACTTTTGCTTTCTTTACCAAAGATTTAATTTGTTCAAAAAAATCGTACCAAAACATTTCCTGTATTCTTATTATTCTCATTAACAATATACGAAAATATCAATAATTAAAACAAATAAATAAATAAATCTTATTAATGACATTTAGATGGAAAAATCAATTGAATTAAACATTATTGCAGACAAGAACTTTATTTCCTCCAATAATTCCTCATCCTAGTTCTCTATATGATCTCCGTATACGATTTCCTTAAAGGATTAAACGGCTATGAAATCTTAATCCGATTAAAATTGCATCGATTTACTAATCAAATTTTAATTAAATTGTTTTAATCATTATAATTTCAGATAAGGCCTCAATTATTAGAAATGAGAAAATCTTTGATACGGTGTCTTTTGATTTATTTTGTCTTTCGTTGTGAACTGCATCAATCTTTTGTTTTCTATTAGCATGCGTTTATGGCCCAGCTTTCTCAAGGGTTTGTATCATTTACAGTATTTTCAGAGACATTGTCAATAAATTTGTTTGAATTCTAAAAATGAAATAGGTTAACAAAAAATTTAAAGAAGCCAAACGAAAAGGAGCTGTGAAAATGTCGTTAGAAATGAAATTAATAGAGAGAAGAAATATAGTGTAAATAGCAATGTAAAAGAACACAGTTAAGTGAAAGGCACCAAATAATTGATTATTTAAACAAATTTGAAAAACAACAGGATAAGAATGAAAATGTTGGGGTTAATATAGGAAGACACAAAAATTAAATAAAAGCAGGTTAAAATCAATAAAAACATCAAAAATAATAAAATTCATTTAAAACTGAAAGTAAATATTGTACTGGGTAAACGGGTAGGGTTGGATGCCGAATCACGAGATAAAAAAAATAATTAAAATTAATTAATTCGCTAATGGGAAACCCGAGGATGCCCGAGTCAAATGGAAACCAGAGCAGTGTAAATAACCGAATTATCTGGAAACTCTGAATAATCATCGAAATAACTGTTGATAATACGGCCCAAGCGCGAGGTGGAAAGACAGGACAAATTAATTTGTTATTATAAAAATTAAGATTAAAATTCAGAAATAATTGTCCGATATCAATCAAATCATCATCGTAGCAACAGTATAAAAAGAGATGAATAGCCAGTTGGTCGAAGAAATAAAAAATAAAGTTAAATTGTCAAAAGGATAAAATAAAAAAACGAAAAGGAAAAATAATTGTAATCGAATTCCTTTTCTAAAATAAACTTTCCAGAAAAGCCAATTGTCCATTGGGTTTTCTGCCTTCAGTGTCGAAATTTGTTTTGAAAGAAGGATGGAAATATTGTGAAGATTTTGTTAATTGTATTGAGAGTCAATAAATTTGTTACGTGCTGGGTCTTAAAATGAAACACGAAGAGTCAGAGATTAGCTGACTTACTAATTAATAAACCAAAAAAATTATCGTAAACTTAATAGAAAGGTACAAAAAGTGCAGTGAAAGTGTAAAAATACAAAAAGTCTTGAATTTGTTTTTTAATTAATTAATTGTTTTTAATTAAAACGGAGAAGTAAACAAACGAATAACTAAACAAAATAATTACTGGGAAGGTACAAGGACAGATTATTGGTAGAACGGTTTATAGTAGAGAAAAAAAATATCATGCGTTTCGAAGGAAATCATAAAGGAAGGTGATCTAAAAACATTGAAGATATATTTTGGTTTGGCCAACCGTCTTGCTATTTACAGACAAAGTGACCAATATTGTAGTTTGTTTTAGAATTTATTGTAAATTTATTGTCAATATACGTTGACTGATTAATTACTTATTTGATTAAGAGCCACAAGGAGTCAGAAACTCTCCAAAATATTATTATTTATTAATTGAAACCCCTACAAATTCATTGAATCCATGCCTGTAGCCAATTTGGGTAATAATTTGACATATATTGTATATAGTGAGACATAAATAATATTAATATAGTCAAATTCTCCATCAACACTCATTTTCATTGAATAAAAATTATATTTAAAAATATTTAAAAAAATTTTAATCGTTTTTTTAAAATCCCCAAAAAAGTATTCAAGTTATTTATTTTTGTAAAAAATACATTCAGGTGTTAAATAGGACGAATTTAAACAAAATCATTTTCTTTTTATACAAAATGTTTTGATTTTACACGATTCCGAAATTCTAATTTGCTACAGAATGAATTTAAAAATTTAGGCATCATATGGAGGGCTGGATTTACCCTAAGGCTGACAAGCTTGAAACTTAGAGCCCGACTGGTGAAGCCCCAAAATTTTGTATTATTATCATAAATACTTATTACATCTTTTAATTATTTGCAGATTATTATATTTATGTATTATAAGTAAAGAAGTATTTAATTTTTTTTACATATTATATTTAATATAATACCTTTCTAAAGTTGCTGTTGAAGATTTTGCAAAGAAAAAAATCGAGAAAAACTTGTTTCTAAATTAATGTTTTTTTATTTATGAATTGTACTTCATGTTTATATCTTTTATATATGAGTAAATTTAATATTATTTTCGAAATTAAACTATTATTTTAACTATATACAAGTGAATTTCGATTTTTCATCAACGTCAAAAATAAATCAATTACATTCGATGGTTCGACATTTTAATTTAAAACCATTTCATTCGGGAATAAATAAAAATTTAAAATAAATATTGAGCTCTAGAGCATCTATTCTCAAACCATAGGTCGCGACATGCATGTAGGTCGTGGAAACTTCCCAGGTGGGTCGCGAGGATGCTATTTGTATAAAAATGAAACAAACTACGTCACAAACTTTTTAATCTGCTACAAACAAAACGAGAGCATTAGTTTACTAGTGTTTATTTGCAATTTGCTCCATATAAGGCGCGATCTAGCGATTACAAATAAAAATCCGCATTAGTTCATTAGCGTCAACTAACGAGACATTATTGATCAATTGCAAAATAACGATGGTATTGGGTCGCCAAGTTTCTGGTTTCTGGCAAAGAGGGTCCCTATTTAAAACAGTTTGAGGACCCCTGCTTTAGAGAACAAGCTAACTCATATAAAGAGTTGAGATTTATGCATGAACTCATATTTGAAAATATTTTTTATATAGTTGTCAATAAAATATTACTATCAAAACCGCTCGATGGTTCTTCATCATGGTATTTTAGGTGGGCGAACGATTGTGCTATCGAACCATCGAAATTTACTTGTAACAAGAGGAAACAAATTAACCTTTTTGTTTAAAAATTTTTTTAAAGGGGTTCATAAGATTTTTAGCCTTGGGCCCTCTTAGGAGTAAATCTTGCTCTGTTTAATCAGCCCATAAATAATTATTGTATTTTATTATATATATTTTCGCTGTCAAAATTGCATTGAATTTAAAACAAAATTCATTTTCACACTAAATGCCAACTTTATAGACGAATTTTGTTGAACTTTAACCTATTAAGACGGTTTGAACCAAACTCAATATTTCGAGGTAACTTATTTCTATCGTTATCAGCGTTGAAGACCTTTCGCATGAACTTGGAAAGACAATTTTTAAATTGTTTAAAATATTTTGTAATGCATTGACGTACTCATTAAGCACATTTGGTTTACAAAACACCGCTCATGTTTGACTCTAATATGATCCACGGGATGAAGCATGCTAGAGTTTTAGCTCACTAATTGCATCTTCAAATTATAGGCTTTTTGTGTTGATAAAGTATTATACGCTCAATGTAGCAATTCAGGACGTTTTATGAGTTTGAAATTGGGGTCCGTTAAATAATGGATGAAACTAATTTTTAGATAATCATTATACTGACATCAGGAAACCGACATATTGTTTGTACAGTTTAACCACTTGCGCTATGATTTAATTTTCGGTAGCTGAGCCGCGCTCTACTATATAAAGTATCGTAAGGCATCGACGCCTCACCGCATCGGGGAGCTCAGAGGTTTGACCAGTGCTTAGCGCGAGGGTAGGGTCTTACATAAAAGATTTACACGAATATAAATAATTATTCACAACAACAACGTTGCAAACACGTCGTTTTTGTTTTTGCGACAAATACTATCGACGTGGTATACACGTCACTTGCAGTTCTGAAAAAAATCATCAAAACGTGCCTGGCTCGTCAATATAGCGCAAGTGGCTAACAAACACGAAACGGCCTTATATAAATTTTTAAAATCAGATTTAATGAAATATAAAATATCTTTAATATCAACCTAAAGGCGTCACAAGGAAAATTTACAAAATGTTATTAAAAAACACATATGTCAACAGATAATAAGATTTATATAAACGATAGATTCAAACAAAAGTGATATTTAAGACAGATAATATATGTATCGTAAACCATATTTCCATGTCCATTCCTCCTTTATCCGTGTATCCTTGACATATTTATCCTTGATATATGATGCAATTCAAAGCATCCTATTAAGTCTCTACACTAAGAAGTATTCAATTGTAGATAGAGAAAATCAAAAAAAAGATTTTTAGCAATAATATCAGTTTACTCAAGGAGAGACATTTATGGCGCCTGTAAAGTTGTTGTAAAAGTAATTATAATTTTATTTTATCATTAATTTTTTATTTGTTTAAATCGATAACATTTACAATTAATTATCAAAATCAGCGTAAATTGTACAATTTATTCCCCCCCCCTTTTTTTTTCCTTGCTCACATCAATATAAAGTAAATATGTAAAACAAAGACAAAATTAATTAATCGTCTTTAAATCATCAATGGGAATAATTATTAAAACTTTATTTTTTCGAATCAGTATCAAAGTTGTGTTACTCATATTCTGCCTCAAAATCTAATATGCAACAATAGTTAAAACAAATGATCAAATTAAGAATTTTAATTATTCTATCATTATCTCGGGAAAAAACGATATTAGATTTCTTTTGAAGTTTCATTGACAAAAAAAAATTATCTCATTTTTTTTCGCTTACGTTCGAATTTTTCCCCATCGTTTTATTTTATTATTTATCATCATCATCATCATCATCATCATCATCATTATTATTATAATCATCATTATTGTTATCAACTTAAACAAAAAGAATTGAAAAAAAAATCACAATCAAATTTTATTTATATTGATATTTTAAAAATCATTTTATTGTTTTAATTTACCAAGAATCGATTAAATTAATTAAAACTTTTGTTTCAATTGAAAAATTAAAATTGATTTTTTTTTCAAAAAAATAAATTTGTAAGATAAGCGATAATAAAATCATTAAAAAAGATTAATAATTGATAATCGAAATCGATTTTCTTTTAATATTTTACAACTTTGATATTTATTATTTTTTTAAATAATAATTATTCGATTTTAATTTATAGAAATTAAAATTTATTAATAATAATTACATTTGTTTAAATATGCATAGATTGTTTTATTTGTTTTAATTGTTTTAATTAGGAAAATGCATTTATTTAACCAATCCTTTAATTTTTAATCATATTTCCATTACTTTCAATACATTTGGTGTTTATTGTGATCTTGTTTCCATGAAAATTTCGATAAATTGCTTTTTTCCTTTTACTTGCATGAAAGGTAGTTTGAATTTGCTCCCCAAGATTACGTTTATTATTTATAATTGGCCAATTATACAAATTTCATTCTTTCCATGACCATAAAAATGTTATGGCTATTAGGCTTGGGTGACCATGATAATTTTTGTTACAATCCACGTTGTATGTATAAAATATTTTATCCCAATCAAATGTAAATTTTTACCCATAATATGTGACAGTACGGACATTCTACGTACTTGTATGTTGTTTTCCGTATAATTCACGAACTTATAAATCACCATTGAAATAAATCCATCCAAACAACAAAACATCTTCATTGCCTTTTATCTGTTTTTGTTTTCCTTTAGCAAAAAATGTCAATTTCAGTAAAGTTTTATATAATTAAGTCGACAGCAAGGTGTCAAAAGCAACCAATTCAAAAACTAGTAATGGCAGCACAATTTGTAAAGCCAACATCAAAAGTTTCTTCCAACTCCAACCTACCCATTTTGAGTACGACCACTCACTTTCTGTTTTCTATGAGAAAGGGAATAGAAAACTAACTAAAGTTTCCTTTTGAAAAAAAGTATGAAAAAAATTCTTGATAAGGAGGCTAACGTACACATTCACTGCTTGAAATAACAAAACTCTACTTTATTCCTCCAAAAGCATAAATGGCATGAATATATAATAAGTTTTTTGAAAAGGGGCGCCTGTGTCTCTCAAATGAACCGTGCCTATATCCGTTTCGACACGAAACTCGGTTTAGAATGAAAACATCATCAAGTTCTATATTCCCAGTATTTTATTATATTTGCGGTGAAAATGATACCTTGAAAACCTCACAGAAAATGGTCATCCCTTTCACATCGATTGACAGCCGAAGTCACACCGAAAAATTGATTAAACAATCGATAAGCACTTTTCAGAATTTAATCAATTTTCTTTTACAAGTGAAAAAGTGAAAAGGAAATTTACAAAATTTGTACGTCTGAACGAACGGAGAAATTATCGAAATCATTTGGAAAATGATGGAAAGCAACAGCAGAAAATTTTCTCGTGAATGACTCAAAATTAAGATTACAAAAATATTCAAAAATTAGTTTTTGATAAGTTTACAAAAGGTAATCCAAGACAAAGAAATAAATTTACAAAGAAAATGAATTTTGTTTCATCAAACCAACTCATTAGAAAATCATAAAGCACAGGTTCAAATAATTGTTTAATGTTTTCCAATTTTTTTTATTTTCTCGTTTATCTACATTTTCTTGTAAATTAGAAAACATATTTATCCTATTTAATTAAACAATTATTATTATTATTATTATTATTATTATTATTATTATTATTATTATTATTATTATTATTATTATTATTATTATTATTATTATTATTATTATTATTATTATTATTATTATTATTATTATTATTATTATTATTATTATTATTATTATTATTATTATTATTATTATTATTATTATTATTATTGTTATAGTCTGTTTAAAGTTGATTATTATCTTATTTTTATTTATGATTTGTGTTTGGAAGATTTGTAGAGCCCAGCTGAGTCTCCTGTAAAAACGGTCTGGGGACAGCTGGGATGAATGTGTGTAGAGTTTCGACAACAATATATGTAATAAAAGAATAATAATAACAGTTATATAGACACCACACCAGCCCCTCACCTCACCCTATACTGGAATACACGGAGCGAATGGAATCATATAATTATAAACTCATATAGTTCTCTGATATATTTCAGTCAATGAGGTATATTCAACGGTAGGTAGATATCCGGATACTGCAGCTTGACCATCCGAAGCATCCACACACTGCAACAATGTTAAGCACTACAGTGAAGGTGTATTTTGGTTCCATGATTTGTGTCCAGGAATTTAGTTTATGTCAATATGAAGCACTATAATTGAAATGGTATTTTGGTCCCAAGATTTTTTCAAGTCAAAATGAACTAGGGTGCAGAAGGCTACATGTTTTATGTCAATATGAAGTACTATAGTGAAAGCCCATTTTGGTCCCATGATATTTAATACAGGAAATTATAGTAAAATATGGTTAAATAATAATTTTTTAATAAATATATTGATTCCTGTTAACTGATTTATCCTGTAAGCTAGCAGTTCTGGAGCGCAATGTAAAAGTCGGTTCTTCGTATTAAGGAAGAGCTCCTCCATCTTCAATAGTATAGTTTGGAAATCATATGCTTCTTGTATTAATATATAATATTACATTTTGAATTCTTGCTTTTGTCAATAATCAAACGGTTTAAACACAATTAAATAATTAACTTAATAAAAATTCTAAAATTTCTTCGTCAGTTGTTGGATTGAAAATCATAGATTTTATAAAATTATGAATTTCTTTAACTTTATTGTAGTAATCTAAATTTTTAATTCCTAATATTACAACTTTGCCACTTGTAAACATATTGACACATAGAGGGTTATACTTGAGGAGTTGCAAAGCTGGAAATATTTCTGCTTCATTGTAGCAATTGGCTTTCAAAGTAATTGAATGAATTTGTAAGTCTTGAATCTGATACTTGAGATCACCTTCCTGTATTGGTTTCTTATATCCAAATATCCTACATTTCCCACTCTTGAAGAATAAAATTGGATATTTTCCTTTTCTGTCACGACATGTTTCGGTTTGCCTGTCGGGAACTTAATATCATCTCTTAAACATTTTTCTATATAAATGATGTTTCTTATCATTTTTTGATATGATTCTAATTATAAAAAAAATAAAATAATTTAATTAAGATGGAATTAATAAATGATGCAGTATATCAAATTTTAGGATTTAGTGGTAGTAGGAAAACTTTATTCGTATGTAATTTATTGCAATCAAATATGTTTAAAATTATAAATTATAAAAATAATAAAAAAAAATTATATTTGCATAAATGTATCGATGAAGAGCATAAATTGTCTCAAAACAGTTTCTGTAAATTAAAAATGACAATAATTAAAGGATTCGATAACAATTGGTCATCTAGATTACGTCAAGGCCATATTATTATTATTAATGATTTGTATCAGGAAACAAATAAATAATAATTTAATAAGTTATATATATTGATGAAAATATTTTGAACATTAATTGTTAATATTTTCTTTTCAAAGTAGAATTTGACAGTATTAAAAAAACTCAAAAATTAGGATTTACTGAAAATGAGGTAAATTTCAATGAAAATTTGAATCAAATAATTGTACCTCTAAATAATCGTGAAATAAAGTTTGACACAATTCAATTAACTATACATTATCTTTATGATATCAAGTATTCATATATATTTGAAGAAAATTTAATTATTACAGATGTTTCACAAATAGATGATCAATCCACGTCCATATAAATCTTGTGAAATTAAAAAATGAAATATAGTTAAAAATCTAGTGGAAGATAATGTCAGTAAAGTTCAATTTAGTAAACATTTGGCTAGTAGTTTAGGATTATCACAGGAACCGTATACCGACAAAACTATTGTAGGATTAAGAGAATCTGCAACGTAATCAAAAAACGAGAATCTATACGAATATCATTGAACCTATTCTTGTCAGTGAAATTTTTGTTCCTCTATTGAAATGTATAGTGGTAAAAGACATAAAAAAGATGATCTAGTACAAATAATGGAGCAGTATCCAATGTATTTGCCTGTATTGTCTTCATAAATAAACAACATAGAAATCAATATACGGACGATAATGGAAAATACGTATTTGGAAAAGAAGATAAAACGTACCTAACATTACATTTTCATAAAATAAATGAGTAATCCTGACTTTGTAAATTGTTATAGTAGTAGCCAATCTGGGTGAGATTTACCATATTTTGTTGGTAAACTGTAATGAATCGGATTGTTGAAGACAATATGAAGATTGGCACTCCCGATTCTTAGACGTATAGGGAACATCGGTATGAAAACAGCTAATGACGTAATAAATAATAATTCAAAAATCTTGCCTGCTTTGAAATCAAATGCAATATATGAAATTAAAGAATCATTACATACTGCAATGAAACATTTACCCCAAGTAACTAATAAAATATCTGACGTATTTAAAAATCAACATAAACAAAAAGGAAGAACACTTAAACGACGAAATGTTATGAAGAAACATATAAACAAAAGAATGAGAGGATTTGGAAAATTATTAGTGCTAAATCAGAATTTTGTCTATTCGATAGACCATTTCCTCAAACAGTAATTTAACATGGATCATTTAAAGATATTTACCCAAGGAATTCTATTACAAATGTTGGTCTTTTTTCAATTCGATTTTACATTAATGGATCACAAACTGAATATTTAGATTTGAATTATACTTTACTAGAATATAACAGAGAATATAACTGAATCTGATGTATCTGCAAATAATTTCTTCTTCCAAACACTTTTTAATGACGTTTAATTAGTTTATAATTCTATCAAGGTTGAAGGATCAAATTATATATTTGCTCACAAAGCATTTTTCGAAACAATTATAAATTATAATGGAGATACTAAGCGTACATCCTAAAGAGAAATGGGGTACACACAACATGATCTTATGAGAAAAATATGGATTTAAAAAGCAAAAGCATTTTCTTTATGTTCTCCATTCCAATTTGATTTCTTGGATCAAACGAAATATTTACTACCAGATGTTAGTGGCCAAATTAAATTAACAAGATCAATTCCTTCCCATAATTTAACATGTGCATAAATGAAACCAAAAATAGTATTATTAGATGTAAAATTAATGATTAGAAGAGTTCTTGTTGAACCATCTGTTTCAGCTGGTCATCTAATTGGTTTTGCTACAAAAAATGCAATTTTGCTTTAAGGAGCAAAAAAGTTGTTGAATTTTTATTACCTATTGGTTTTTCCTCTTTTTATAAAGAGCAAATATTTGGAGATAGACGTTTACCTAATTATATTCTTGTTGCATTTCAATCTAGCAAATGATTTAGTGGATCATTTACAGAAACTTCATTTTTTGATCACTTTAATGTCAAGTCTTTAAGTAAAGGAAACGATTATCGTGAAAAAGATAGTCAAGATTTTGAGAACAGCAATTATAGTACAAGTTATATGCAATCAATTGTTAGAAATATGGGATATCTTAATAAAAATATAAATTGAGGTATAAGTACGTCTGACTTAAGGAACAAGTATCTATTCTTTACACTTGTATTAGCCCCTGATTTTGATCTTCATCAAAGTTAGTTACCACAAAGTGGATATCAACTCTTACTGAAGCTGTTTCTCTAATTGTATATGGAGATTTTGAAAAAGAAATTCTAATTAAATCTATCCGTAGAGTATTGGTTTGATCTATAAACCAAAAAACCAATTATTAATGAAGATAGGATGAAGAAATTTAATTAAATAATTAATTTTATTAATATTAGTTCTATTCAGATACAAAATATCGGTAGAAAATTACTAGGATCAAAATTTCTTGGATGTTTTCCGTAAGACAAAATACCTTATATTAAAGTTGACAAAGCTTTGATTGTAAATAATCAATCATCTAATCTCAGTGGTGAACATTGGACTGCAATTTACATGAAACCAGACAAAATTTATGCATTTGATTCAATAGTTCCATTATCTTCTTTATTAATAAACAGACTACAATAAATAATAATGTCAATTGAATACAATCAAATTCGATGTCAAAATACAATGACATAAACATGTGGACAACACTGCTTGGCTCGGCTATAGTCAATGAAGAAACTATAAATATATTGTTTGAATAAAATTTATAATAAAAAAGGAAATACTAAGTACCTTAGGAGGAATGGGGAACACAGAACATGAATACATAATAGATTACATTGATATCAAAATACAATGACATAAATAGGTGGACAACACTGCTTGGCTTGGGAAAAAGTCAATGAAAAAACTGTAAACATATTGTTTGAATAAAATTAATTTTTGATTTTCCTTTTTCTACACGTGAAAGACTAATAAATCAAAAGAAAGTCGTATATAATGCATCTACTTGATCTTTTTGAGTATATATTTAGATTTTCATATGTTTTTATTACTAACTGCAGTTTGGTATTTGACGTCTCTCAAATGTAAAATAAACGAAAAATTTTGTTTAAATTAACTGAAAATTGAAAATGACAATAATAATAATAATAATAATGATAATAATAATAATTAAGAGTAAAGTATATCCCAATTAAAAGTCTCATCACCATCATAAGTGATCAAAATACAAACGACATAAAACTATGGGGACAATTTCAGATGAAATAATATCATTCTTTTACAAAGATAATGAACTCCTCGAAGTCAATTCGTAATACTTACCTTTCAATTAAAGCATTAGATTAAGATTAAGATTCGTATTGGAGATGACAAAATTAATTGGATAACCGGATTAGAAACGAAAGGAAACTCATTACATTTAATTAGAAAGGGAGAGGGATTCTTTTTTCTAACATTTGAAATATCAGAACAACTAGCACAATTAAAACAAACAAACTGAATAGAATAAAAGTAAAAAAATATATATATGTATTTACTCGTGCATATATTGTGGTAAAATAAAATTTATATTCCCATAACAATTGCCCATATTAATTGATTTAATTGAAAACTACATTTATCAATTGTCAATTAATATTAACTCAATCTCCTAAACATGTTACAATAATGGCTTCATTTAAACAAAAGGAATTTTAATTATCTTGTCGCAAGGGATTTGAGTTTGTTTTAAAATAGATAATTATTATCGTCTTGTCAACTACGATAATTAAACTCTTTTTTTTTTCGTTAGTCATTTTTATAGATTTCTTTTTTTTTATTAATATTAAATCGAAATTGAAAGCAAAAAAATTTTGCCGTATTTTCTTAATTTTTCCTTCGTCTTTTTTAGACGTTTTTTTTTTATTTGGATATAAATTTTTTTTTTATTTATTATATATTATTCGACAAAAATAACAACGAAGGAAGGGGAAAATTTAATTAATATCGATTTAATAAAAAAATAGGGTTTTATTCAGCAACAACAAAAGTGTTTGTAAATGTTTTTTGACAACGTCGTCAAACGCTAAATAAGATACATTTGTTTCGTAAAGCAAACTTTTGTTTTAAACATCACTTCAAACGGATTTTTTATTCAATTCAGATGACAAATGCTTTTAGTATTTTTCTTTAATTATGTACTTCAATATCAACTCAAATAACCGACGATTGAGAGATCACTTTGAATCTTTCGATGAGCATGGTTGGTAATGAGTCAACTTGTTATCAATAATTATCTGTAATTATTATAATAATTATTATTATTATTATAATTATTATTATTATTATTATAATTATTATTAAAAAATTATAATCATAATTATTATCGTTTTATTTCTTTAGAATAGGAAAAGCTAGGGAGGAGGTTATGAGAGACATGGTCAAGGTTTAAACCTTTAGGCAACCATAAATTATTAATTTTTTCATTAATTCTTCATTATATATATACCATAATTTTTAATTATCCTTGATGTTAAATTCTAAAGGATTTCACCCTTGAGCTCTACCTGTAGTCTGATATTAGTTAGTGGTTCAGCTTAATTTCTCTCATTAATCCGCGCTTTACTTTTGTGACCAAAATTATATAAATTTTTATAAATAAAATGCAAATGTCAAGTACGATTACCCTTTAAATGGTTTCGGTAAATTATAAATTTGTCAATTCCGAAATCTTACCAATGACCAAAGGACTTTCGTCGAATAATAAATAAAATTAATTAATTATTTTGTTTTTTTGTTCTGCCCCCCCCCCGTAAGACTATGTTACCTGTTTTTAGCATTATTTGGTTTCTAGCAATTTCCATTTTGGATTTCATTTATGAATTTCCTGTATTCCCAATATGGGGATATGATGAGAATTTCATGGGAATATTATGCTGTAGCTATTTATATAAATATAAAATTTCATAAAACATTATTGGACTTTATTATATAAAATTTTCTTCGCTATTGCTCTCCTTAACGCTTTTATTTCTCAATGTAAGTTTTTTAAACAAAAATCTTCAAGAGAGATTTTGTGACCCCTTATTATTACATTATAACTTTCAATTTTTATGTGCTTTTTCACGATTATTCTAAACAACCTTTTGTACAATTCCAATTAATATATACTCGCGGTTATCCGACATTCGATTAGACCAGACAAAATAACG
Organism: Schmidtea polychroa; assembly: GCA_959609185.1. NCBI lineage: Eukaryota > Metazoa > Platyhelminthes > Tricladida > Dugesiidae > Schmidtea > Schmidtea polychroa. Next base: position 45,340 of record CAUHTR010000828.1, on the reverse strand, counting down.
CTAACGCCAGGTAGTGTTCAACGGACACTTATATGAGAGGAACGCGGTTGAAAATGGAATAGGAATATCGCAAGAATAAGAACTAAAATTTTCGAATGGATTATAAGGTAATTCTTTGTAAAAAACCTTCGAATGTGAAATAACCAAGTCCCTAAAAATTTGTAAATCAATAATTGTTTTTTCCGGAAACACATGGGACTGGACAGAAAAATTACAAATCCTTTTCCCGAGGGGGCGGGATAATTGAGACTCTATTGTATTCGGAATTTTCATTTATCTTCATTTCGACAATAGTGCAATAGTTATTTGTGTTAAATAAATGGAAAAATATAAACATTGACCTATAATCAAAATGAAGATAAATGAAGTTCTAATCGTTTATAAATTTACTGAAGGACACTTAGAATGGGCCTGTTTTTTATTGATTACTATATATTTGTTGTCTATAAATTTGCTTAGATACACCAAAATGATAAAGATAACACTTATATTCATTAAACATTCATTAATTAGTTAAAGAATGCTCAAAATGACTATTTAAAATTGACCTAATATTATTGGCAGACCATAAACATTGAAATCTGAACCAAAACAAATGAAATAGGCATCAAATTTAATTAATTGTTTTATAACTGATAAATGCTGCAAATTCAATTTTATATGCACCAATATTTTAGTTGAAATGAACCAAAAAATTGGTTGTGTGTGTGTGTGTGTGTGTTGAGTATGACCAGTTCCCATGTGACCTTTATCCCTAGGGGGTCAAAATACTTTGTCGTATAAAGCCAGACTATATGTAAATGTCTATAATTATGACTATAATTTAAATTAATTTGGTTCGTCATTTAATGGAGGCCATTTAAATAGCCTATGAATTTGGTCAAATGTCACCTTGGATAACGTTGTTTTTTGTATCTATTGAAATGCTTGACTATAAATCAGTAAATATATCAAAAACATCGATTTTATTTACTGATTAATAGTCAAGCTTTGTAATAAATACAATGTCAATGATAAAGAAATCAGTGATGAAATTTGAAAAAAGTTCTCACAATATATTGAATTAAAAAGAGAGTTTGAAGACTATAAATCAGTAATATATCGATGTTTGTTGATACTCACAAATTTTCGGCACTGCCATTTTTAAGTGAATTTCACTTAAAAAAAAAGGCAGTGCCGAAAATCGATATATNTTTGTAAAGACGATGTTATCAGATCTAGCAAATCTCTTAAAATTCTGGGTAATGGATTCTCTCTAATCACATTATCTCGAGACCGACAATTAGTTCAATCTGTACCTGATCAAAATGGCCGAATCGATATTGTTTTGTGTTCAGAAAGGAATGATATGAGATCAAATTTTATGTGTAGCTACACAAAGACAGGTTCCAAATAAAATGATTGAGAAGAGTTCAGCTACGAGATTGTTTAATATTACTGAAAGTACTGGAGGTGTTATGACTGCTATGATCCCTGATTATCGATCTCAAGTATGTCGTGCACAAATGGAAGCAGCTCGATTTAGATATAAACATGGATATAAAAATAAAAGTTTTATGTGTTATTATGAATTCGCGATTGAACAATTTTTACATTTGGTTGTGAATAACAATTTTGGTTTTTAGTACTGTATGAGCAACTTTTATCAACGTTGTTTTACTGTTATATACTACCGATAACAATTAAAAATTTGTTTTAAAAATAGTTTTTCTTTGTAAATCAATAGTATTAATCTATAGAGGTTTTTATTAATCGAACGAGTTATAAATCTTTGAAATCAAAAATATATTTAGAGGTTCAGGGGTGTTCTATAAAAAATTTTAGGCAGGAGATTTTGTTAAAGGAGCAATGGGAAAAGATCTAATGGGTATCATCGAAGAGGGTCGGTGGCATTTTCCCTTAAGTGTATGGTCTCACATCATACTACAATAAGGCATGAGCTCCATTACAAACCAAATTATTAATATGTTTTTGTACTACATTCTCTTGGCCCATATCTTTCAGCCGTTTCCTTTTAATCGTTTTTTTTCTATTACTGAACCAATATCCAACCGTTTTCATATTTAATTTCGCAGTTTTAGATTAGTAAAAATCTACTTTAATCATAAAATAGTTGATAAAATTAGTTAATTTGAAAAAATTTTTAATTCTAATTTACAATTGACAAAGTAAAACAAATATTATTTGTAAATAAACTAAAATTTTGGACAAATATTCAAAAATTACGTTTTAACAATTTAATTTAATTAAAATTAAATTAATGTTTGATTGTAAAATCTAAGATTGAAAAATATTTAATATGTTAATTTCGTCTAAAATATGTATGAATGAATGTTTTTTTTAAATATGTTAAATTATATAATTAAATATATTTTAAATATTTTAATTTTACAATACTGTAAAAATTCAATATTTACAGGAATCACAGGGAATTTGTTTAAAGAATTTATGTTATGGATAGGTATATTTAATTTAATAAAATTTATTACTTAGAATTTGTCTTATTACTAAGATTTAAAAATGAGCGATGGACAAATTGCATGAAGTTCTATTGTAAAAGCCATTTATTATTATTATTATTATTATTATTATTATTATTATTATTATTATTATTATTATTATTATTATTATTATTATTATTATTATTATTATTATTATTATTATTATTATTATTATTATTATTATTATTATTATTATTATTATTATTATTATTATTATTATTATTATTATTATTATTATTATTATAAATTTCTATCTTTCATAGCGTGAGTGAAATCCTTATTAACAAAAGTTAAAGATAATTGCAATGAAATTAAAATAAAATTCAATCAATAAATGTTAATTATATCGATTAAAACAATTACATTTATTTACAAGTATTAATAAATTCAATATAATAGTAAATAACTCGATCGACAAAACAAAGAATTGTCAATAAATATTCTATAAACCATTCCCATATTTATTGAGCGATGTCGAGGGAGAATAAAAATTCAAAAAAGAAAGAAATTGATAAATATTTCTGCAGGTAATCAATAAATTTTATCATTAATGGTTAATTAAAACAAAATAGCATTGTTGAAAATCTAACTCAATTACTGTGAGGAAAATCAATACAATTCCCTCCATGATTAAATAATTGAATATTATATCACTAATTCGATATGTACAAATATTTCGATAAAAAAGAATAAAAAATTTTATTTTTTGTTTTAAATAGAAACTATAATTTCCACTGCGTGACGTGAAAGTTTTCTACGATTAAACTGCTCATTAAAACAAAGAAATAAATTCACCAAACAAAGCCCATTTGAAAGTCTTTGAAGACGAGTTATGAAATACACATAATTATTACGAATCAGCTGATGAACCCCGCGTTGACTGGGTCGTACCAGAATCCGATGCAAATTAATTTCAATTATGCATCATTTTCGCTATTATTATTTTGTTTAACTTATCTAATTTGCCATATATTTCATAGTTGGGTTGGCTGTTTCCATTGAATCAATCATTCCAATCGGAAATTCAATAAATAATATCAATAATTAAACATGAATTCAAATCGGATTTGATAAAAAAAAATTTTATTTTGTTTTTTTTTTCTATGAGGCATAATTCTAAAAAAAATTCACAAAAAACACATAATTATTACTAAATAAATATTACATCGCCAATATAGATGGGGGTTTCTTATTAGTCGGTAAGCGGTTTAATGGGGATTTTTTTTTAAATAATTAAAAAAAATTAATAAAAATATATTATAAATTCATTATTTTTTGATTGTTTTAATAAACAAATTTGGATACTTTTAAGACAACTTCAACCTTTGATAAACATGGTATTTGTCTATGCTGTATATTATGACAGAAGAAATGTGTTTGATGTTTGCAAGTCCATCACAAATTCCCTCATTTATGTCTATGTGAACCAGATTTTTTAACCTATCTTGAGCCAGCGATCAGCACAAATGGTTCTTGATCAATTTGAGTTTCAAGAATAATTGCTACGAAATAGGAAAAGTGGCTAAAAGTGTCAATAAAAAAGGACCAAGCTATTTGCACATTTGTAAATACTCTGATCAAATATCTAGTGAAGATTTTTACCACAACCTAAAGAGGTGTCATTCTTGATTTCAGATAATCTTTAATTGATACAAATTGCTCGACTAAATCTAGTGCACAAATATCCTTTTCCCATCTAGTACTATCAGTTAGTTGTTTTTCTCAATGTTTGCATAGCTCTAATTTAATATCATACATTTTCCTATAAGACTCATGTAAGTCACCCCTCGAGAGTAGGGTTGTATCAAAAACTGAGAAATACAAATGTTTTGTGGGTTTGACTTTTTTCACCTTTATTCTCATATTTGATATTTACTTTTTTTTACAAGAAAAAAAGGATTATTCTCAGCTATTGTAAAGTCATTGCAGATAGCTGTGTACTTAGTAGGCCATTCAAAATTCTTTGTTTCCATTTGAAGTTCCAGCTATCAAATGCCCCCTCTTGCACCCATAAATCTTTCTAAACACCCTTAAATACTTTTATATAATCCGGTTTGAGAGATATAAAACTTTCCTTAATCTCCATATCCTGAATATCATAAATACTTGAAGACATGAAAAGCTGTTTAATGTGACTAATGTCTTGTGAGACTACCTTGTGTAAATCCATCCTTTTTTTTAATGCACCAATATATCTTAATCTTACCATTTATATTTAAACTTTTAAAGCACAGAATAAAATAACTTTGACCCTTGGTTAATAATTAATAATTTTGACTAATTATTTTCTCTTTTACATGATGAAAATTACTGCATAAAAGCTTTGCATCCCTTCGTAAATAGCGCCCTATACTGTCACATTGGCCGCCTGGCAGTTATATAAAGCGGAGAAATCTTTAAAGGAAAAAATATTTGTTGAGATACATTAAGTGATCAGGGAAATCATTGGAAATGTATTTTTGTCACTTCAAAAATTATAATATCATAATAATCCACAAACGTTTACAAGAGGGGGGAGTCCGTTTGTATTGATAGATAAAAGAAACCATATTTTTTTAATCAATTTTTACTAGGATTTCTTTGCAAAGCACATTTCACTTAAAAAATAACTGAACGCAATAAAAATAATTTATAAACGTTTCTAATAATCATAATTACATAACTCTTACGTAATCTCATCGTATAACAGAAAATAACTAAAAAATATGTTTATATTTATTTGTAATAAGATTAAATCATTAAAAATCACCGGGCCGTGTCAATCGTAATTATGATAAATTACATTTTATGAGATGAGAGATCGCAATCGACTTCTCCAGCAATGAAACGAGAACCAATATCCGGAACCAGCAGCTTTGGCGTGTAAGGACGGTTTCCAACTGCAAGGCTCACCTGCTGTTGACTTATTAAAAGAGAGCCCATAAAAAATAAAATAATTAAAAAAATATATATCTCAAAAAACTGAATTGATTAAAAAAAATAATAGTTTTGTTTTAATCTATCGAAAATCATAATAGTTCATACTAACAATTAGTTAAATAACAAATCGAGTAATTAAACAAGCATCTTATTTGGCAAAAACATATTTTTGTTTCATTCCTTCCAAATAACCATATATAAAAGTTGCAATGATTTAAACAAAAAAAACAATACTTGTTAATTAAATAAGAGATTTTAATCAATTATCATTAATCGATTAAAACGCAGCGAACAGCAAATGCGTGAGAGTGTTGTAAAGTTTATTGATATGTCAACAATCTAATAAGTAGAAAATTGTCGATCTTAACATGCCACCATTAATGGAAATGTTCGATTTTATCTCACAAAAACGCATCCGGCGTAAAAATCAAAATGTATAATTGCAAAACACAAACCCCCCTCATCATTATCGTCCCCTCTTATCCTCATACTCTCAAAGAATGAAATGCAGAGCAGAGATTTTTTAAAGTAATTCCATAATTTATTAAGTTTGCGCGCAAATGAAATATACTCGAACTAGAATATAATAATAATAATAATAATAATAATAATAATAATAATAATAATAATAATAATAATAATAATAATAATAATAATAATAATAATAATAATAATAATAATAATAATAATAATAATAATAATAATAATAATAATAATAATAATAATAATAATAATAATAATAATAATAATAATAATAATAATAATAATAATAATTTTATACATATTTACAGAAAAGGTTTATCTTATCACAGCCATGGCCAACCGACGGCCCGCGGAGCGTTTTGATGTGGCCCGGACAGAATTTTAAACATCAAATCAATAATTATCTTTTTTAGAATTCATATTCGAATTAAGCATGTTTTTAATTTAAAAAATTGATTCTAAGTTTACTTGAATCGTAAAAACGAGTTATATTTATTTAAATGAATTTATTGTGGCCCGTGATAGTATTTTTCCGAAAATTTGGCTCTTCAATTGATTTGGGTTGGCCACCACTGTCTTATCATTTAATTGTTTAATAATATAATAATAATAATAATAATAATAATAATAACTAATAATAATAATAATAATAATAATAATAATAATAATAATAATAATAATAATAATAATAATAATAATAATAATAATAATAATAATAATAATAATAATAATAATAATCAATGATGAATTTTTATAATTATAATCACTGGAAATATACTGATGGATTGTGTCTGCGTGTGGGCTTGTTGTATCCTTAAACAAATGTTTATTTGTATATATTTATATTTGTATACTGTCTCTGAAATGTTATTGTTCGCCAAATAATCCGATTATAGGTTTCTGATCTTTAATCTATGTCCACTTTTCTCTGTGAATTTCATTGAGAAATCCTAATCTCTTGTACGCTTCAAGGAAGTAATTACTGAGATCAAAGGTGGCTTACTAAACTGGTGCAGATTGATTAAACCCTCCTTTTGTCTTCTATCAGATCAGTCTTGTGAGCTAATGTAAAAGGATTAATAAAACGCGATTACATAAAACTTTTAATAATTTAATTAATTTATTATATATATCTGATATATATATATATATGTATATGTATTTTAGTCTTCATTTTCAGGCGATGAAATAATTTTAAGGTATTATTAATTTCGGTTTTTGTTGTCGTCGATTTTATTGGATTATTTTATTTGCTCATCTCATCATAATAATAATAATAATAATAATAATAATAATAATAATAATAATAATAATAATAATAATAATAATTATGATTAATTCGATTTGTAGAAAAAGAGAAACCTTGAAATTTTCAATCATTTTCAATCATTTTTTTGATTTGAGTTTTATTCAAATTCATTTCTTCCGTCAGTTGGACAGAGAGGTAAATAAAAACCGCCGAAAGAACTTATTCACTACTTTCATCAAAACCCGAAATTGAAATTAAAGAATTTCAAATCAAGACCAGATTTCGTTATGGTAAACATTTTTGAGAAGTTCATTGCTACGTTATTAATTTCAATGAAGCATGAACTTGATGAAGCTGGCTGACCCTTAGATATTAAGAAAAATCTATTTATGTTCGGTAAAAATATTTAGTTTGTTTAAATACAAATTTGTTTAACTTCACTTTTATAATAATAATAATAATAATAATAATAATAATAATAATAATAATAATAATAATAATAATAATAATAATAATAATAATAATAATAATAATAATAATAATAATAATAATAATAATAATAATAATAATAATAATAATAATAATAATAATAATAAAATAATAATAATAATAATAATAATAATAATAATAATAATAATAATAATAATAATAATAATAATAATAATAATAATAGATCTACATATAATATGGTGGGTTACGGTCACATTCGCTCGAATAAATTATTTAGACCAACTTCCACCAAACTGTAACCGACTTCCAGAGCGAAGGGGAATGCATTAAAATACATGACACTGATTATTGCCTCACCAACTATTTAACCTCTCTCAGAATTCATTACTCTCTGCCACTCCGCGACACGAACGAATGAGCGAATGGATAAATATATCTATATATATATATATATATTTCTAATATCTGTCCATGCTCTGATGATTATGCTCTAGTCATCATAGATACCCAGACAAGCGTTGCGTTAGCCGTTTGATCGATGTCCACCTAAATTCTCCTACAATTGTAATTAATAAAAATAAATGTTCCATGTTTTTATTGATGAGTATCAATTATTAATTGATTCCATAAGACCCATATGTGATTTCGCTGATGATTTATGTTATCCATAGAAGTCTTAATTAACTGTTCTGGTGCTTTGATTTTGTTTATCATGACATGCGATCTAATTTATTATTGATTTTTAAACATTAATTTTTTTCCAAAAATAATAATAATAATTGATTATTAAGAACAATAAATAATAATAATATTAATAAATAAATAATAAAAAAATAAATAATACTTATAATAATAATAATAAATAATAATAATAATAATAATAATAAATCTAGTTTAAATAATTAATAAATGATAAAATAAGTCTGTAAATTAAATTCTGTTTTTCTAAGAATTTTTTTACATTAGATGTAGAAAACTTTTATATTTACACATTTTTTACTGTAATTTTTTTGAAATTCATAATATAATTATGTTGAAGCAAGGACCTGCTATTGGTAATATAGAAAAAAGAGCAGAAGCGAAAACTAACAAGGATGAATTTAAAGTGATGTTGTATAAATTATTAAATAATGCAGTCTTTGGAAAAGCAAAGGAGAGAAAGATAAATATGTTAATATTCTCTTGTTAACAAAAAATGAATAAGGAAAACTTGGAAAAATTTTAAAATCAAGACCAACATTAAAAGATACAGAAAAATTCCTGATGATTTAATTGCTGTGGAAATTGGTAACTATGTGAAAAAATATAACAAACCAATAAGCTTTGGATTTACAATTCTTGAATTATCAAAACTTCAAATGTATGAAACATTTTACAATATTCTTTAACCTCATTTTAAAAATAGAATTTCAATGCGCACGCAATGGATACCGATTCCATGTTTTTAAAAATTGATAGAATTCCAGAATTTATAAATATTTATGAAGAAATTGAATCAACTGAAACATTAAAATCATTAATAAATACAAGTGGTGATCTTTTTACTTTCAAAGATGAAAAACCCGATAATCCCATAATGGATTTTGCTATTATTACAGCAAAACAATATTCTCTCCAATGTTTTAAAAACAAAGAGCATAGAAAAAAAAAATAAAAAAATGAGTAAGAATGGATATTAAATTCTAAAAATCATGACAGGAATCATATAAATATTCTTTGGAAAACTATGATGATAAAAAATGTATTTTAACTAAATAAATTTAAATAATAATCTTTAAATAAATAATAATTTACATTACCTATATAATTCTTTACTATTCTATGGAAAGGTGTAATAGTAATAAAGCCCTCTAAAAATCCTCAAATTGCATATTTTTATAATTAAAGATGGTTACATATAAATAAATAAATTATGTCTTATACTGACGGTGACTATGTCCTTTATTTAAGAGGACAGTACTTTATTTCAATGCTTTTTTTCGAAGTGATGTTATAAACTTAATAATTTTATGTATTTTTTTATTTTCTTCCCTATGTCCTTTATTTTCCTAAAACAAAATTGTCACCGTATTTATACTAGATCTTAATTTATGACTAAACATACCGTAATTTATACCACTTGGTGTATTTACACCAGCATTTATAGCAATTTCTCTAAGCACCAATCAGATTTGAGGTTCTACATTATCATTTTAAATTTGATTTTTTTAATACGTAATTGTCATCAGATGTTCTATTGCACCTGTGAAAACAAACAAAAGATTTTTTCTAAAAAATAAAAAACTTATTGAGTGTTCACTGATGTTTATGCATTTCAGCTCCAGTTGAAGACATAAAAGAAAATCCTTACTTCTTTCGGTTCCTATTTCAATATTCTTACATTTAACAAAATCCCCAAAACTTTATATTAATAGATCAAAAAGAAAAAAATTATTATATTCCTTTCTGACAAATATTGTATTAGTTGGAGATTTTCTCTAATCGATTTTTCGTTTGATATTTTCAAAGCATTTTCCAAAAAAAAACACGAAAAATCAATAAAGAAAAAAATCCGATTATAATCAAATAATTGAAAATATTGAAATCGATGACAAAAATATCCATAAATAGTAAACTATTAAAACAAATCAATTTAATTAATAAATGATTTTTTTTTCGAATAATAAAAAACAAATTTTACGTCTGAATTTGATGTAATTAAGAAGATAAAAATAATTTCAAAAACTAATCTAATCGAATAATGTGAATTAATATAGATACGATATTGAATTATACGCCTTGACTTCTGGCCGGACATTATTTTAATGATAGAGCTGAGTATTACTGCTCACTTGCAGTGTTTGGCCTAATATTTGTTTAGAACGAGTTTTAATTACCCTTTTAGATGTCCCAGATGCCCCGAACATGTAGAGAAGTTGTCGCTGTTGGTTTTACGATGCATTTTATACTTATGACAGCCATAAATTATATGTTTTAACTTTCCGGGCGAAAATTAATTATCCGTTTGCTGGGAAGAAGATTTACGAAGCATGAATATATGGATATATATATCTATGGATATATGAATAGCAAAATTATATGTCTGAATGAACTGTATATTAAGTAGACATAAGATCGGCTCCGTTTGTTTCCAGAAAAAAAACATAATTTCTTCATAAATTTCTTTTTTTTTGTTTTAATTAATCGATAAACAATAATTCAATTTATAGCGATTGTGTTGATTTATTATTATTATTATTATTATTATTATTATTATTATTATTATTATTATTATTATTATTATTATTATTATTATTATTATTATTATTATTATTATTATTATTATTATTATTATTATTATTATTATTATTATTATTATTATTATTATTATTATTATTATTATTATTATTATTATTATTATTATTATTATTATTATTATTATTGTTGTTGTTGTAATTATTAAAGAATATCTAATTATATTAATATATTATGTCGCAAGGAAGGAGGAGAATAATTATGATTTATTTGTATAAATATCTTGAGCCAATTACAAATATTATCAATTATAAATCATGAAAATACCAATTCATTTAGAATGGCTCACAAAGAGTAACGAAATTATACGAAAACAATGCTGTTGGAATATAATCATAAATAATAATAATATATTAATTGGTCACCTTCATGACAGCTTAGCCTAGATTCTCGATACAGATTTATGGCTATATTAATTATTTTGTCTTTCGGTGATGAAGTCTCAGGAAAGTTTTTCATTGAGAATATATATAGATAACCAACCGACTGATATCTAGTCCATTTTCCTGGTTGGTTTAAGAATGACGTAAATAATTATAAACATAACTTCCGGTTGAGAGTCAAAAAGTATCAAAAAGTATCATTTAAAGTTAATACAAATGAACAATAATTGCACTTTGAAAATTATCAGACCGATATATTTACATTTCCTATTTCCAAGTCGACCATGAAAAGGTAATTAGCAACTATTAAAAAGTATCACCTTGCATTATAATTATTTTTTTTTATTTTTTCATATTTATTCTTATAATTTTTAATTTCAAAGATTTAAATCAAAAATTACCTTTTATAATGACCCTTTGCATCAAGTAAATCACCATTTCTGGAAAAAGTCCTGAAAGATGTATGAAGTGGAAAATGTTTAAAAGAGAATTGTATTACTTTAACAAGTTTAACTCTACGTGGTGCCTTCATTAGGTACCTTGACTAGGTGCTCAAGGAAATTAACAGGAATGGAATATTTTAACATAAAAACAACAAGAATATGTTGGTTTTATTTTGTAGTGTAAGACTCATTGTGGTTTACACACTTCCTCCAGCAATACAAAAGTTCCAAAAAGGCAATTCTAAAGAAAATCAGGCTTTGAAATTTCAAGAAAATCACTTTGGTAGATTTTCCTCCGCAAAGGTTTCTTTGTATGCCAGAATAGATAATTGTTGCTGAGCACAAAATCTGAGTGTAGGACGATGATCTAAAAGAATAAATCCATTTTTCTCAATCATTGCCACTGCCTCTGAACCTTTGCGAATTGTAGCGTTGCCTTGAAGGAGCCTCCTTGAATAATTATTTAAATAAAGATTAAGTGTAGTATGAATGATCATGTACATTTTACAATAAAGATAAATTCTTAAAGAAAGTTATTTATTAGAAGACAAAAATGAGAAAACAATAATCAGAAATATACGGGGTAAATATTTTAAAGAACGTAAGAAGTTTAAAAATTTCTTTTAAATTAAAACTAGTCAAATTAAATTTAATTATTTTAAATAATTATTTACATTTTTATATTTTACATTGAAATCAATAAAAAAAGTATTTGTGATTTGTTTGAATTAGAATTCTAATTTAGTTATTTAATAAATTATAAGGACAAAGGTTTAATATTTAATTACATTTCACAATTATTATTATTATTATTATTATTATTATTATTATTATTATTATTATTATTATTATTATTATTATTATTATTATTATTATTATTATTATTATTATTATTATTATTATTATTATTATTATTATTATTATTATTATTATTATTATTATTATTATTATTATTATTATTATTATTATTATTATTATTATTATTATTATTATTATTATTATTATTATTATTATTATTATCATCATCATTAAAAAAGGGAACATAATTATAATCAATAAAATGGAATTCACAGTAGTTTCCCGGAATTTACATTCAGTAAATTTAAACAAAGTCCCAAATAATCATTCAGTAAAACAAACAAGATTGAGAATACCTGTTAGAATGATTCATCGAGATAAATGTTCAGATATAATTTGTTTTTTCAATTTCAATTTACTGGAAAGCTCCATTTAATAAATCTCGGAGATATTGATTATGCCTATAATAAAAAAAACTTTAATTGTTAAATGCAACCCATGCTAATTATTTAATTACGAATATAATTAAAAAAATCCCAACAAACAGAGAAAGAAAATTAAGAAAATAATCGCCCATCCCCAAAATTTACCAACGAACGTATGCATCCATAACTGACTCGATGAATCGAGAAAATTATGATTCTTTTTTTTTGTGTTTTTTTTTCGTTTGAAAGGAGGGAAAAAATGTCGCAAAAATCTATTGAGTTATTGTTAATGAAATCATAATTATGTCGAATAGCTAATGTATATATTTTTATGCAATCATCAACAACATCAACCGAGAGAAAAAAACAGACGATTCGCCACTATTATCTTCGATTCCGTAAAAGAGCGAGACTCGTTATAATTGTATAATGGGCTTCGTCACAACCGATTGTGTAAATGTGAGATAAACGCTCGTGGATAATTCAATAAATATACAAGGAGAAAAAAATATTCCACAGAACCAGTTTCTTTTAGAAAGTCGTTAAGATTTTCAAATTTGAGTTTGTTTTAATTTATCAAAAAAAATAAAACTGCAATTAGAATGTAAATCTCAATGAATACGAGACAAACTATGTAATTAAAGTAGAAAATACCCAGCATTAAAGGAAACGTAATTGTGATGTTCTATTACCCACGAAGTTCTGATATCAATAACTGATACAGAGAGTAAATATATACATAATGTATACATATATGTATATACATATATTTGTATTTATTTCATATGAAAACGTGTGCATAGTCTGCATGCAGCGAAGCGTGTCAGGTAATGATCTTACAATACTACTTACTAGTATTTTATCATTGAGTTATCACTACTACTGACTAATGCCTATAACAGTAGTATCGTTTTAATCACAAAAAAACCTAGTAGATGTATATATTCTATTTCAATTTATCATTCAATTAAAGCAGGAAGTGAGAAAATATTTTAAGCTTTAATTAAGAATTAAAATTTCTTTTTTTACAGATATATTTGTTATAATTAACATTTTCTGAAAACCAACATAAATTCATTTGAAATTTTATTTCACATACAAAACTCGAGGTATCTCTTTCGTTTTAATGGACTACTTAATATGGGATTTATGTTTTATTAATAATATATTTAAAACAAAATTAATACAATAAATAAATACTAGATTTTTTTTTCTTAATTAATAATTTAAATAGAATTTTATATTAATTTCATTGAATTAAAATAAAAATCCTGTATATATTGGAGCATATCAATTTGGTTATTGTTTATTATTTTTTGCCAATAATGAAAATGTAGAATTTATAAGAAATTAATTTTTTTGTATGATTTAAACGTTCATTTCTGGTATATAAGGATTTCTGATTTTGAAATATCAAGAGGTTTTCTCTGGGGCTTCCAATGACAAATATATAGATAGAATTGATAAGATCAGTACAAAACTTGTGATATCGAATTCTGGGGTACGAAATGTCGGTCAAATAAGCTCGAAACTAGTCTGACATTAGAAATTGTATTGAATATCACTTTAAAAACTTAATTTGATTCAGTTAGTCATAGGAAAACCAAATTACATTTGACTGTATTTATTTTTGTCAATGGAGAATTAACTTTGAAATAAAATTTCTAGAGTTCAGTCCATATCGGTTTTGATGAGTGAAAGCTTATCAATTAAAAACAATCAGTATTTCTACAAATAAATTATAAATCTAATGCTTGAAAATGGTTTTCCTATCATATCCAAGTAATGAATGTGATGGGTCTAATAATATTGTTGCATTAAATTGCATCTTGGTATTACCTGATTCTTGGCACTGCAAATCTTTGAAGTATAACATTAACAATATATTAATAGTATAGAATTTAAAATATTATCTAAGCTGTATGCTTATTATTATTATTATTTATCATTTCTGATTTGCCACATACATTGAATAGACCATCTGTCATCTCTAGGCTTGAGTTCAAGAATATAAATGACATAGTGAAATGAATATTATTCTTAAGCACTATGAAATTTCAAAAATAAAAATGGACATGTCCTATTATAGAATTATATCAAAATACCTTGAAAACAGGATAGTAAAGCCTTTAAATCCTAAAACCAATGATTAAAATACTATAACTTTATTTTAATTAATTTTGTTGCTATAAATTCATAAATTAAAAAATATAAAAAAATAATAATATATATTTCAATAAAACTTTTTGACAAAAATTGTGGTGCAAGGCTTTCTCCAATGAAGCTTTCATGAGACTTTTTCTCCGTTAACCTTCAATTGATATTAGGACGCTATTCACAAAATGAAATTATTATTATTATTATTATTATTATTATTATTATTATTATTATTATTATTATTATTATTATTATTATTATTATTATTATTATTATTATTATTATTATATTAGCAAATAAAAAAGTTTCCAATGACTAGAGTAAACATTATAATAAACAATAAGTGGGAAACATCTTAATAATAAATTCATCAAAACTAAATGTGTATAAAACTCATTATACAATACTGTTTGTTTTTATCAGTAGATTAAAATTTATTACAAATTTAATTTTGTTTAAAAAAAAAATAATAAAATTCATAAAAATAAATTTAAAAATGTTTTTATGAACTGATTATTATGGTTATTTATTTTGACAATGAAGACTCCAATATGATTTTCTTTCATCCAGCTTCTATCGGCCACGACTTTATAATTATTACTTCCTGATTTAGTTTATTTATGAAATTTCCCATCAACCGAATAGACGTCGTCAGAATGACTTATTCCTTTCAATGTGATTGATACACGGCAATGCGTACAGAACTTTCAATAAAAATAGAGAGATTATTAACAAAGGAGATCGAATAGTTTTTGTCGTTTTATTTACAAAGTATTTTCTCTGTTTTGAAAGCCTCTATTAATGTGCGACGAGACAGTTTGTAAACTTAGGAAAATTCCTTTCCGAAAGGTTTGATAGTATTTTTAAACGGAAACTTTTTAATGAGTTTTCTTGTGTATTCATTCGAACGCTTTTTTCAATTAGTATAATAACATTTTGTCTATATCGTCATTTAAAATTTATCAAAAATATTTGAAATTAATTATTATTATTATTATAATTATAATAATAATAATAATAATAATTATTATTACAAATACTATTATGATTATTATGATTATTAGCATTATTTATAAACATCTTATGTAATTCCAGTAAAAATTGTAATATTGTTGGGTTTTTGCTAATTCAAGTCCGTAACCTCTGACTCCCCGTGTCCTTTTAATCCAAACAATAAACTACCCAACGTATCTTTGAATCACAAAATTATATTTCTCTCGACTATAAATAACAACCAAAGTTCACGTTTGACCGATTCTCCACTCGGTGTTGATGCTTTGACAAAAGGTAATATTTACCTTTTTATTTCTTAGCTTCTCTTGACCAACGTTTTCCCTTTTCCATTTCATTTGATTCCTTTTCACTTTTTCATATCTCCTATTCTATATTTCCTTTTTCTCTAATCTTCTTAATTCGTCTTTATCGTTTGTCTATTCTCGTTTTCTTCTAGGCAAAATGCCGATTATTTTGAATTTCGACTTTGCTTTTATACACCTGATTGCTCCTATCTGACAATGGTTTGACAACCGGCTTCTTGAATGTGGTTTTCATCATATAATGATTAATTGGCTCCCTTTGCTATTCCTTCGTAATAGTCCTAACTTTGTTTGTCTCCATTAATCATGCTGTCATGATAATGGCCTTCCGAGATTCTCATTTTGTTTACTTTTCATGTTAATCGAGCTCGGGTTTCCTTCATCTCTCGGGTTCTCCATGTTTATAATTGATGATTACGATAACCAGATTGTGGTACTGAAAATATCTTGTTCAAGTTATAGCAATTGAGATATGATTGATAATTAATTACAGTCCCCTTTAATAATGTAACTCTTTTCGCTTTCATACTAACACCAATTAACTCTTATTTTTATCAAGCAATCTATATTAGAATGACAATTCATCTAACGTATGTAATCAATAACTTTGGATCTATGTATGGTATCAAGATGGTGATGATGTGGCACATAAACATCATCATTATTACTGTCATCATCTATAATAATTACATGTTTGTATGAAAAGAAACTTATAGCAAAGTTTAGATGAACGTTTTCCTTCTCAAATTACGGAATGTTACAAAGCTTCATGAGGCAATCAGTTATAAGGTCATCTTTTAGGGTCATGTTTTAATACAGAAAGTACACCATATATAAAGCACATGTTGTCTGTATTCTAAATCTTCACTATAGCAGTATAATTTTTGCGACCTTTTAATAAAAAAATCGTCCGAGAAAACCTGTGCACTATTTGAAAAATTGTTGTCCTTAATTTCCCTATCATTTTCAAATTGGATAAAAACTGTAAATTGTATTTTTACATACTCCATCTTGTTAATTTCTAATGCTAGATGATTCCTAATTTTATCTGTTAAATATATTTGAATCAATTGGTTTTTAGAAACATTAAATCGTAGATTTTTTCGAGCATTTTGAAAGTCGATAGTTATAATAGGATCATCATCTACATCACCATCCTACTTGATTAATAATAATAAGTATACGATAAGAATCATGCATTTACAACATTAAAATCATCATCACTCATAACTATAATTACTTTTTTTATTAATTTTAGTGGCGACAACATCATTTTTATTTTCTACCGACCTTTTATTGTTATTATTAACTATATTCAGAATTTTTCTATTAAAGATATTTTTAAAAAGTTTCTTCTTATTTGAAAAATACTGATTTAAGTGTGATTTAAAACTCTTTAAAAGTAGTAGGGTTAATAGACTTGCATTTGGACATATAAAATACTCGATTTCGTTGAATCTATTTTCTAATTTATGCCGATTTCGAATCAGTTTTACCTAAAGATGTAATATACTGTCAAATATATTTTCCAATATGTACAGGCCTTTTACTAATTAACAACTACGCAAATACCAAATCATTATAATTATATTGGCGATGATTGTGTTTTGGAATTGAACGTTTTATAATTAAATCTTTTTTCATTGGACAATTGTCTGTTTATAATTTGGTTGTTTTATACTCTTATTTTCATTGCGGTACCCAAAATGAAAATCTATTTTATTTTCCTCAATGCCACTTCAAATTGAGAAAGCTCTCTACATCTGCATTCGGAGTATAGTTGTTTTTTTTAATTAATGTAAAAATGTGAAAATAACAAAAAATAACCAAAATTATCAAATATGTGATTCCAAAAATTCTAAATAAAATTGCAGAATTTCTGGATGGCAGCAACACAAATTTTAAAATAAATTATTATTTTCGATAAAAAATAAAAATAAAATAAAAAACTCGTTTTTATTAAATCAATTAAAATTCTGAAGGCCATAAAACTTGAAAGGTTTAGATTCAATAACCCCATAAATATCTCTTCCTATATTCTCTCAAATTTCTGTAGCAAATTTCCTTGATACAAATTCCTTTACAAAGGTCTTCACATTTTCCATGAATGACTTCTAAATTAATTTAAACAACAAAATAAATCTTTTAAAAATATCTTCGGAATTTATCGATATTTTTCATTTTATACAAGATTTGGATCTAAAAATATTGACGGCGGGGTTCAAATGATGTCCCAGTGCAGGAATTTACAAGTGGACCTGTTCGAATGAAGATTTTATAGAGACTAGAATTGTTCAGAGGTTGTAAAAGATAAACGGTATGAAGTACAGTGAAAATATAATGCAAAAGAAGCAGAATTCATACACAAAATGAATAACATTTACCTTCGAGAATTGGAAGATCCGTTTTTTGTGATGTGATTTCAGCAACCCTGTGGCAAAAATGTTAACATATAAATGACAACGTAATCAAGTCATACCAAGTCATCATAACGACCATAATAAAAATCTTGTAACAGAAAGCCATTTATGTTTTAATATTTTCAAGATTTCTTCGTATTTTTATATGAAAATGAGGTGTAGAATAATTTGCCAACTTTGTTTGTTCGATCTTTCAAAGTAACGCGATTTCAGAACGGCAATGTCAACAAAACTGCCATTGATATATGTCATTGACAGACTTCAATAAAAATTTGCAGAAAACGGAGCAATATTAGAAATTAAATATAAATTACCATAATAAAGCTTTTTTTGAAATTATTTTATTTAGTATTAATTTCTCGCTGTTAACCTTTTGGCAGCTCCGTCTGTAAATATACATTTCCCAAGGAATGTGTGTAGTTTGTAATTTGAAACTGTCGTTCACTACTTCCGTATTTGTACTTTTTACAGCTTTCCTAACTTCACATACAGATAGCGCTCTTTCTTCCTTTAACTTTGCAATAAAAGGGTTAATACTGGTTGCTGACAATCAGGAAGTAGTTTGAATTCATTTTTTAAAATTTCAATTTTATTTTTATTTTTTTTCGAAATAAAATTTTCAGAAATTTATTTATTCAGATATCTCAAAGTTATATAAAATATGCAATTTTTCACACACATTTTTTATATATAATATGCAGCCCTTGGTTTTGTGGAATAGAGTCACATATATAATACGCGGCGCTGAGAAACCTAAAATTTATGGAGTGGTGCTAGCAGGATATAAATCCTTAAAATGAATAATTCATGCAAAGAAATTATTGCGCAGATTTTTTATAAAATTATGAAATTTCACATTTTAAGTAATTGTCATATAATTGTCATATATAATCTTTGGATTTTAATAGAAGTTTTTTCCCCAGAAAAATGCAAGCTATTTTTAATTGTTAATTTTATTAAATTATTAAATAAATATAATCAAGATTTAAACATTTACTAAGCCAATAACTCAGAAATTCATCTTTTTTCAAAGATTTTGTAATTTTAATATGATGAATAATATTTTATAATAATAAATTAACAACAATTATTAGTAATAAATAATTAAAACAAACACAAATTTCTTTCTTCGTTTTTTTCAAAATGAAAGTGTGCTTAGAGAAGTTGACTCAGAAAGATTTTCCAAGTTCATTTTAAAAAATAAAATTTTTTTTTAAATGAGTATTCTTTTATGTTGGTGTATTTTATCGCTTGTTTGCATGTTTGTTTTATTATAGAAATTGCATACGGCATGTTTATATGTTACATTACTTTTTTTCTACTTTTCTTTAACCCTATAATAAATTGGCAGATATAACTGCTAATGAATTTTCAGCACACAAGTGAGTTTGTATGTTTCTTATAACATACACCAAACACCACTGAGATACATTTTTTATAGTGACGGTTAGTGTGTACATCATTAGATTGACTCACCAATTTAATAAATTTCATTTCTTTAAATTTATTTTAGCCAATTTTGAAATGGCTTTCAGGTAAGATGTTTAATTTTAAGTAAATTTTAAAACTTGAATTTTGATCCATATTGATATGAGATCATTATTCAAGTTCTTTAATATTACTTTTAGTAAACAGTATTATTATAAATTATTTTTAATTAATTTTCAGGGTTTTGAGGAATTTTTTGACATTTACTTTTAAGTATTTTGGAATTATTTCGATAAAATGTGATTAATAATTAAAATTAAATTATAATTAAATAATTAAATCAATCGCCAAAAATGTATTTTCTAAAATATTTCTAAAACAAATATAAGAAATCCTAATGAATATTTAACTTAATTTTAACTAAAAATAATTCTAACGATGATATTTCGTCATTTTCACGACAATAAGTTCTTTCAAAACCTTTTCAGCGATAATTTTATTTCTAAAAATTGTCTAAAATAGAGTTATTATAGAGACGTATCTCAGCGGCGCATTTCTATGAATCGAAAGTTTGCATGTGTTTTTTAGTATATGTTGTGTTTGTGTGCAGTATTTAATTTTTCTATCACTTTTTAGATTTCTATAGTGTAAAATGTATCTCATTGCACTATAAATGAGAACATCAGTGTGCAATCTAAGTAAGTAAATTATTAAAAAAATAAATTATTATTTTCGATAAAAAATAAAAATAAAATAAAAAATTCGTTTTTATTAAATCAATTAAAATCCTAAAGGCCATAAAACTTGAAAGGTTTAGATTCAATAACCCCATAAATATCTCTTCCTATATTCTCTCAAATTTCTGTAGCAAATTTCCTTGATACAAATTCCTTTACAAAGGTCTTCACATTTTCCATGAATGACTTCTAAATTAATTTAAACAACAAAATAAATCTTTTAAAAATATCTTCGGAATTTATCGATATTTTTCATTTTATACAAGATTTGGATCTAAAAATGTGCAGGAATTTACAAGTGGACCTGTTCGAATGAAGATTTTATAGAGTCTAGAATTGTTCAGAGGTTGTAAAAGATAAACGGTATGAAGTACAGTGAAAATATAATGCAAAAGAAGCAGAATTCATACACAAAATGAATAACATTTACCTTCGAGAATTGTGTAATAAGTAGGAATGGGTTATAATCAATAATTATTATTAATTATTAATAATTTCTTATTAATAATAAAATATTTATTCCCTGACAAGGAAAGATAAACCGCGTAAAAAGTTACAAACGGTATTAACAAAAGAAGCACTACCGTCTACAATATCTACATCATCAACGCCCTATCGCAATGTGTTTGACTCGATTTCCTTGAAAGAAATATCAGTAAGTCAACCCGAAAAATCTGCATTTTGTCCTACTAATTCCGTGTTGTTACATCAAACTACTACTACAGATATTGCTTTAGATTCTAATAATAATACTAATAATTTCAAAACCAAGATTCATTTCAAACTTTTTTAGGGTCTAAAAGAAAAAAAAGACGTTTAGTGTGGTTTTTTTTTGATGAAATTGGTAATAATATGGCTATATCATATAGCAAATGAGTATGGTAAATTGGATTTCTTATTAATAATTATTAATAAATTATTAATAATAAAAAAATTATTTATACCCATCCCTAGTGAAGACCTTAGTGACAATGAATAAGAGTTTTGACAATATAGAAAAATCAACCAATAATAAATATATATATGTGTGTGTGTGTCATTAACAGAATTGACAATAAACAGGTTCCTTGTAAGTGCAATATATAAAGACACCTATAGTATTAAAACTAATCAATAAATCATGTTACAAGAAACATACAAAATCACTTGTGTGCTGAAAATTCATTAGCATTTATTATCGGTTTCAAGAAGAGATAAAATAAATTATGATTTCAACAATAAAACAAATTTGCAAACAAGCGATAAAATATTTTTCCAAGATGCAAGACGACACTTTTGAACTGACTGATGACTTGCAGCCGTTAATTGCTAAGGTTCGCACCGTTGTGAAATTGTTTCGCCGTAATCCTACATCAAATGATCAAACGCTCGAAAAATACACAAAAGACGAATTTAATTAATTCCTTCCACTAATTTTCTGTAGTATAATTTTTATCCATAAATATTATTTGTTGAAAACTTCATACTTTTGTTCATAAATGCAAAAAAAATAAAAAAAATTTTTAATTAAATGTGCCAAGCCACAAATTATTAATACTTAGCCAGCGCGTTATTTGCGAAAAAATACGGTAAATAAATATTTTCTCATGAAAAATATAATCAAAAAATTTATGGAATTTTTAAATATAAAAATATTTTACCGAAAATTAGTAAGTAAATGAGTAGTATTTTCTATTTAATCAAAGGTTACATAATTTTTTAAGTATCCCATGCCCGAGCCCGTCCTAGGAGCCATAAACTTGCCATGTCTCGGTTAATTTCTCGATTAATGTAAACATTTATGCCCACGTGCATTTTTACAAAACTATTTTGAACCTCTAGTTCTAAAAAATATTTATTCATTAAAACTTTAAATTTATTTTATGCAAATTTATAGTAGATTATCGGACTGTATGTCGGTTATAATGTCCTATCAAGAAAAAGAAGCTAACTGACAATTTTCGATGGCTGAACTGACACCCAATTGCAAGTCAGTAATTCTTTAACAGCAAATACTTTTATAATAGACAAAAGTTTAACAAAAAGCTGTTTATTTATAATAAAATCAGTATTTTCGTTTCTTTAGATTTTCATTTATTTATAACTCGTCTGTTTCCTCTCCAATCGCACCGACCCCCCACACAGACTCCTGGACAGACTAGTTCACATCTGTCACCGACAGGTTTGTCTGAATAAATTTATACATTTAATATCAATGAAACGAATATTTATTCTTTAAATAAACTATAATATACCTGCCGTTTTCGGTTTTGTGGTCGGGGGAATGAATTCTGGTGTTTGTGTGAAAGACAAAACATCGGCGATACTAAAATGAATAAATTATTGGCTACCCCCTCAAAACAATGAGCTCAATACCAAATCAACACAGTGATGCCAATTAATATAGAAATCTGATGTCTGTTCATATTCCAATCGAAATCTACGGAATTTACCAAATATTTATACAGATTTGTTTTAATACGTCAGTGCAAATTCCCATTTATTGACTTTCAATAACAGCTGGTGTTTATTGTTTGTAAATAAAATTTGTTTGTGTTTGTCGTATTTTTTAAATTTAGCAAAGTTGGCGATCTGCAAAATTTTCATAAAAATATGGGATATTTAGTAAAAATAATTTGGAAATGAAAAATAATCAAAACTAAGAGATATTTCTTATTAGACAAGCAATGGAGGTATAATTTTATTTTTGTTTTTTCAAGCAAGATTTTTGAAAAATTCTCATGAAAGAACAAATTTATTTCTATAAATCATATTCTTTGACAATGAACTTTCAAAATTGTATAATTAATTTTATCTTGATTCAAGTGATTAATATTTTTCTTGATCTCAGAAGTCTTCAGTCAAGCGACAAATAAAAATAAAAATCTCAATTCAATACAAAAAATAGTGACATTATCCCCCATTGATAATTTAATTCAAATTAAATCATTAAAAATGCTTTTAGTCAAAATTCTCGAGTTAGAAATTAATTACAATTATTTCTAAATAATGAATTAAAACAAAATAATCACTGAGATTAGAAAACTTACATTAAAAATTTCATTAGATCAACAAAAATGAATCGAAAAAAACTATCCTCATATACCATAGCGCATTAAATGACAACAAATAAGAGCCTCAGTAATGTAAAAAACTAACTAATGATAAAAAATGACAATAAGTAAATAAATAATAGAATGATAGAAAAAAACACAAAAGCACGGTGCATGAAATTGTTTGTTTGGGATGGAAGGTGATAGATGATCTGAAAATAAAACATGGTAAAAATTAGTGATAGGGGCTAACTGAAATTTAAATAACCACACCAGATTAGATTAAAATACTATTAGCCAAAAATGTACTAAATTGAACTTTATTGACATCATCTTCCAATACAATTTTAACAATTTTTCCTTTTTGAATTTCACTAGATTTAAATGGATGAGGATGTCAATAGTTGATCATTTAATTCTGAAAAATCTGTAATATTTAAATTTTCTTCAAATGTATACTCGATATCATAAAATTAATGTATAGTTAATCGAATTGTATCAAACTTTATATTACGATTATTTGGAGGAATAATTATTGGATTCAAATTTTTATTGAAATTTACTTGATTTTCAGTAAATCATAATTTTTGAGCTTCTTTAATACTATCAAATTCTACTTTAAAAGGAAAATATTTGCAATTAATCTTCAAAATATTTCTATCAATATATATTAAATAAAATGGAGAGTAGTGATTGATTTTATATTCATTTTTTGCTTGGTTAAAGTAAAAGTATTCATAACTTTCAAGTAATACACTTTTACTGTATTTAACATTTGAATTATTATAAAAAGGAAAATTATTATACACAAAGTTAAAGTCCATGAAAGCCACTTCCAATTTTTCATCAAAGTTAATACATTTTGACATTCAACATTAAATTTACTAGCATTATTATTTTGATGAATAAGAGGACAACTATTCGAAGGCAAATTCACAAAAAAATCTTTTTTATTCATTTACTTTCCAAAATTGTGATGAAAAATGTGTTTTTATATCTTTACTAAATTTTATTAATTTATCACTATCGTTGTGTATATTGATTTCAGTATGGTTTATAATTGAAATTGAAATTGATAGGTACATTTGATTCTTCATTTCTAATCACACAACTTTCCCTTGTTAATATTTTTAATCCAAATAAATTTCAATAACGGAACTCTTACATATTCAACAGTCAATGGTTCAATAATATTTGAATAAATATACATTTGTTGATGATGATTAAATAATTTAGGAATTTTATTACAGACAATATCTTTCCGAGTAAATGTTTGATTTTTAATCCCGTTGTTTCAGTTAAATTTTGTTCAAAGGTTATTTTTGAAATGTTATCAGCAAGTTATTTTAACCAATTCATTATTTTGAATTTTTAAATCTTTAAATGGATATGAATTAATTGTCATTAAACATTATTTTTATTCAGATAAAGTATTAATGTATAATTCATCTTTGAAATAATGTTCAAATTTTTATTTTTTCAATAGCGTTTATACTTTTACGAAATTGTTNCTTTAAAAAAGTATTTTAAATTAAAGACGCGTAAGTTTATATACGTTTTGAGTGTAATTGTGTTTTTAAAGAATAATAGATGTCAGTAGAATGAAAATAAAATAAAATTTAGAAAAAAACAGCGAGCCATAATGCTTCAAAAATTATACAAAGATGAATTATTGAAAATAAAATTTAATAATTTTTTGAAATAATCGCCTTATTGTCTAAATATTTAAATATTAGTTTGCCTTAATTTATTTAATTTAAAATTATTTCAAAAATTTCACGCGGCCCTCGATTCTTCATCGATTCTGCTTTTTGTATAGAAAAATGCAGAGATCAAAGAGACTATAGTACGAAAAAATACCATGTAGCCCTCTGGAGTAGTGCCTTTTTTTTAGAGACAGTCGGATTTTATATAGAAAAAAATCTATACGATCGAAGAGACCCCCTGAATATTAGAGTGAATGGAAAAATAAAAAATTTCCAAGAGTGTGGGGATACACCGAATGGTCTGCTCCATAGGGCTACTAACTACCTACTTAATTATAATAGTAGTATTACAATAAAACTGTGAAAATAAAGAATAAAATCTGACATTTTCCCATTTTTCAAATTATTTTTCCTAAATATTTGTGTTATATTTATATTTAGACGATTTATTTGTCTACCTTAAATATCTATATAAATATTTATTAAATATTTGTCCAGATGGTGCTATTTTCTGACATATTAATGTCATTCATTGAAATAATTTCATGACATTTAACGATTTTCGTTAGACAAAATGTGAAATATTTTGAGAAATATTTATTTTCGAAAAGATTTAAAGAAAAATCCTATTCATATAATTAATCTATTAAAGAATTGCCAATTATTAACTTATTATTTGATAACCAGTAAAACAAAAAAATAACTGATTTAAAATTCACTTATTATTCAAACAAAATTTGGACAATATTTTATTGTCAATAATATGAAATTTTCAGCATGAAGTTTCATATGCAGTGGCGTAGCGAGGGGGGAGGGGTGACAGTTGCCCCGGGCGCCACAATTTTTGGGGCGCCGGATTGAACGCAATATATATAAAATATATAAATATATCCAAGCATTGAAAATTTTTTAAAATAAAAGATGAAAAAGGGATTTTATTTTTCTGTTTTCCAGTTTTTTTCTAGTTTTGTTATATTTTTATATTTTATATTTTACATTTTTTTTTAAATATTATTTTAGAATTTATTAATATGCATTGCATATTTGGCGTTTTTACATATGTCTATTTTAATATCACAAAAAATTTTTTATAGTAAGCCCAGGGCGCCAAAAATATCCCTGCACCCGGGCGCCAAGTACTCTAGCTACGCCACTGTTCATATGTAACTCAAATTTAGGTATTTTTTCCCAATTTTTTAAAATAATAATTTTTAATTTTAAAATATTTGTTTTTAACTAAATTTACAATTTTCATTACAAATTACTTTAGAAAATTTCTGGAAATTTTAATGAGATGTGATTGGGAAATATATGATGCAAAAATGGGATATTGTAAAGGTAAAACTCATAAAGTATGAAAACTTTAGCTAGAAAAATAAAATAGCCGCAAATCTTTGTTTTTGTTTGTTCTTTAATTAAGTCGAAAACATTGAAATTTAAAAGTACAAAATACTGAAATTTTATAATTTTAATTTATTAAAAAGAGAGCTTGAAGAGTATAAATCAGTAATATATCGATGTTTGTTGATACTCACGAATTTTCGGCACTGGACTTTTTTTTGACGATAGAAATCAGCTTTCAACTGACTCCTCGTGTTCAGCGAAGATGTGAAAATGTGAACTATGTGAAATCAAACACCCTGATTTATGGGCTTGCATTAAACTCAACTAATTAATTAATTTGGTTTTTGGGTCCTGACCTCCTCCCCCCGCCCAAAACTATTGATTTTTACTTTTTTTTACTTTAAATTAATTTTTAATTTATTTTGATTAACCCAACAAAAAAAATAATTACCAAATGGATGATGCTGAATCGATAACAGATTAAAATGACTGGACCGAATGTACTGGTAATCATAAGACGTTTACATTCAGTTGTTGACATGGTTTAAAAAATGATGCCATCTAACTATCCTCCTTACATCAACCGTTATATTTCATTTAGGGAATATTATCCGCGTAAAAAATATCATCAATTTGATGAATTCCTATCACCATGTAGATTAAAACTTGTCTTTAGGTGGTATTTCTCAAATAAAGTTCATAAAGTTATTCAAGCTAAGGTCAGTTAATGGTTATACTTGTATCTTAAGCGTTCATTCTGAAAGATCGCCGTCTGGCGAATGTGAAATTATATATTTGGTTTCTATCACTTAATACTCGCGGACTGCCAACAGAATGCTTCGGATCCGAATTTAATTAGGTCCCTGAAATTTGTATTGAGCACTAATAATGGGAAGTAGAAAAGGAACTTCGAATATTGATAGTATGATTAACTGAGTTAATTAAAACAGAAAGAATGCAAATAGTTTTCGTTTAAACAGATATTTTCTTCTTCCTGTTCGCTGCATTATCTTTGCGCAAACAATAATTGATCACTGCCGACCGGGTACTAGAATATGATATCACGAGAATTTGGGGAACTTGTGACTTTTGATGGTTCGGAGGTTTTTTCAAATTTTCAACTGTCCAATCATCATATCCAATTTGTAATATAGTTTGTATGAGAAGCTTCGAATGGAAACTTGTTCCATTGTACGCAAGTAGCTCATATAGTGATTTCTCGTCAGCATCTTCTCATTCCTAATTTTGACAGTTAGCAAATCTGCTGGGTCCACAATCAATCATTGTGAGGAAAGTGAATACGTCGTAATGCGCTATGTCCACCGCTAGTCTTTTATAGTTCATTCACACATACTGTCCCATGTTCCCATTTGGCAGATGAGAGATAAATAGAATTGTATTTGCACACTTTTCTACAACGAGTTTGATATTTTCTAGATACGTATTCGGTTCTTTTGATTGTTTGAAATTGCTTTTTTTTGTAGCCTAAACCGATGTTTGCTATGCCTGCCTATGTTGAGCTCTTCATAACCGAGTGGCTTTGGGCTACTGTGGTTCTCGTGTTAGCATATCTGTTTGGATTTCTACAAATTTAACTAGAGTTGAGGATACATAAGAACTATCATTACTGAAAACTTCTTGGAATATTCTGAGAAGGCGATTAATTAACGTTTCAAAAATCCCATGAACGTTTATTCTGCTTTATTTTCTGAGTATTGTTTAAACTCGTCGCTAGATAAACCATTAGTTCAATCCTTTCTATTCCTCACTTGATTGCCAGGTTTCAATAATTTTAAATAATTTTAACGTTTTTCACTATTTTCCAATAACCTTCAAACAACAGCTTAATATTCTACTTTTGTACACCTTTTTGCTTTACACTTATTATCAAGATAATAAAAACGAAAGAATTATTTTCACCAATGTCAGCAAACATCCATTTCGGCTATTTTACGTGCTTCATGAAAAATATTTCCCACCTTGTCTGGGTTCTTATTGTTGAAGATATTTCATAACTAATGACCTTCCACCAGGATCTAGGTACTCTTTAGCATTTTGGTTTCACTTGAGCTTTAAATTAGTTGATGGCGTATCCTTACTCACAATTCTTTTTTGAAACGCACTTCTTTTAATAAATTTAGTTGATTTAGCTATAATTTGCAACAACCGCAGCACCAAATCCTACAATTTGGATATATTGGCGGTAAATGTTAATTATATATATATATATATATATATTTCATTGTAGAAAAATTTTTCTGTTAAGGTTTCATAAAATAATTAACTTAATGAATTCTTTAAAAATAAGATTGCCATAAGTCACATGTATTTAAAGAATATATTCATCAAACTTCGACAAAAATAATTCGTTTATCAGTTTTTATCATTCACTTCTTCTTTCCGAATCCTCTAGGACAACGATCATTGATGCACTTCACTGAGCACAGCATATCGCAGGTATCATAGTATATTTCTGTTAAATATATTTTTTAATAATAATAATAATAATAATAATAATAATAGTAATAATAATAATAATAATAATAATAATAATAATAATAATAATAATAATAATAATAATAATAATAATAATAATAATAATAATAATAATAATAATAATAATAATAATAATAATAATAATAATAATAATAATAATAATAATAATAATAATAATAATAATAATAATAATAATAATAATAATAATAATAATAATAATAATAATAATAAATAGAAATACTCTCAGTTGTCGTAATTGGAATCGTAGTTGGAAAATTTTCATCATCGCTAGAGTTGGTTGAGTTAATTCTGACAAATTAAAAATATATATAAACAAATTTATAAAAAAATAAATAAAACATTACAATAGAAGTGTGAAAAATGATAATAATGTGATCTGAAATTTGTTCATAACTCGTATTAATTTTCATGTCAATTTCCTTGATATATATATACCTATGTCGAACGCCGGTTTATTTGTTCTTTGGGTATTATGAATGTCACTTTAGTCCAGATGGTACAATTTTCCTATATGCTAGTTTCCCACCAAATTCGTTACTAAAAAGTCATTTCCCTGCAATTTTATATATGACAATTTTATGGCATTTTCCTAACCTGTGACTTCAAAAAATTATAAAAATAGAAAAACATTTTAAAAGTTTTACTGGTTATTTCAAAATGTCTTCCCAAGAGAAATCAATCTAACCACGATTGCCGGTTTTTTTTATCTTAACAGCCTTTCAAATGTTTCTATTTTGTAGAAATATTTATTGCTTATATGAGGTTTGGAGATCTTTTAGCAACACAAAAGGCCTAAACCGACATTTTTAATATAGATATTATTATTAGCTACCATGAATTTTGTATTTATCACGTTCATTAAACCACAATCTTCCAATAATTTATTTCAAATGAAAAGACTACCTTTTTACAATATTAATAAAACACAAACTATATTTGAGGATTTTTTCAGTATCACATATTGATATTTTCAGAAGGACATAATTAGTTCTTAGTAATAATTTGCAACAACCGCAGCACCAAATCCTACAATTTGGATATATTGGCGGTAAATGCTAATTATATATATAATATTAATAAACATGAAAAGAAAATATTTCATTGTAGAAAAATCTTTCTGTTAAGGTTTCAAAAAATAATTAATTTAATGAATTTTTTAAAAATAAGATTGCCATAAGTCAGATGTATTTAAAGAATATATTCATCAAACTTCGACAAAAATAATTCTTTTATCAGTTTTTATCACTTCTTCTTTCCGAATCCTCCGGGACAACTACCATCGACGCACTCCTTTCCGCACAGCATTTCGCAGGTATCATATTGTAGTTCTGTTAAATACATTTTTTTAATAATAATAATAATAATTATAATAATAATAATAATAATAATAATAATAATAATAATAATAATAATAATAATAATAAAGTATAAAATGATGATTGCTTGGTAGCAGCATTTATTATTTAAAACAATAAAATGATAATTTAAGCCTTTTGCTGCAAATAATGTATTTAATGAAAGAATTTTCGACTATAAGATAGTCCTTGTCAATCTCCTTGAATTTAGCAATCTTTTTCCCGAACATTTAAAATTAAAAAAAATATCATTTAAAATTCAAAATGACACCAACTACAATTTTTAAATTTTTATAGCTCCAATAAAATATTTCGAACCAATAAAATATTTCTTGACGATGCTCCTAATGTCATTATCCATACTGCTAATGTTCTCATCGATGCCATTTGGAAGGTCCGGCATGTTGCCGTATGTTCTACAATTCGGATTGAGAAGATGCTTACATTTTTCAGTGATGTTAGTAGATTCTGATTGAGATTCGGTTATTTATTTTTTTTGTTTCTAGATGCAATCCAACTTGTCTTCTTAGACTTTCAAAAGTAGGATTAGTTATAATTTCAGCTTTCTGGTTTTCAGATCTTTTTGGTTTGGTGGTGGAACGAAAGCTGGTTCCTTTACCAAGAAGATTTTCTTGTGCTTTGGTTGATAAAAGATTGAGTTGTTTCTAAGACCTTGGTGTTGTTAGATGTTTTTTGAATAAGCTTGTTTAATTTTTTATATTTAAGAAAGCTTAGTTTCTTTGAAACATTTTGACAATAGATAGTGTCTTTCAATGTTAAAGGAGCACAAGGACTTGAGGTCCAATAGTTGATCCTGCTATACATGCTGAGATGCAGAGTGTTAGCCATTCTCTTTCTTGTTTTTCTTTAAGTTTTATTGCTGTGGGATTTCAGTTTGATTAAAACAATCTTGGTACATTCAAAATCCACTAACACTAATATACAATTCACTCTTGAACTACCTGACCCAGGAGGCAAGATTGCTTTCTTAAATACCATGATAAGTCCTTCTGAAGGCCCAAACACACTCACATTCAAGACAGATTTATTCACTAAAAGTCTACACTGTGGACACATTCTTCCTTGAGAAAGTCACGTTCCACTCCAACGAAAAATCACTCTATTAGTAGAAGAGAGAAAAAGAACAATACGGAACTGTTCGGACAAAACTAAAAAACAAGAAACCCTAGAAAACATTAAAACACGGTTTTTACAAAATTTATACAATGGAAGTTCATAGAAAAATACTTTTGAAGTGAATATAACTCTAATAGAAACAATACACAAAAGTAATAATAATAATAATAATAATAATAATAACAATAATAATAATAATAATAATAATAATAATATAATAATAATAATAATAATAATAATAATAATAATAATAATAATAATAATAATAATAATAATAATAATAATAATAATAATAATAATAATAATAATAATAATAATAATAATAATAATAATAATAATAATAATAATAATAATAATAATAATAATAATAATAATAATAATAATAATAACAATAATAATAATAATAATAAATTGAAATACTTTTTGTATATGGCAATGTCGTATATTGAATTGTACTTGGAAAATTTTCATCATCGCTAGAGTTGGTTGAGTTAATTCTAACAAATTAAAAATATATATAAACAAATTTATAAAAATAAATAAAACATTACAATAGAAGTGTGAAAAATGATAATAATGTGATCTGAAATTTGTTCATAACTCGTGTTAATTTTCATGTCAATTTCCTTGATATATATACCTATGTCGAACGCCGGTTTATTTGTTCTTTGGGTATTATGAATGTCACTTTAGTCCAGATGGTAATATTTTCCTATCTACTAGTTTCCCACCAAATTCATTACTAAAACTTCATTTCCCTGCAATTTTATATAACAATTTTATGGCATTTTCCTAAGCTGTGATGTCAATAAATTATAAAAATAAAAAAACATTTTAAAAGGTTTTACTGGTTATTTCAAAATGTTTTTCCAAGAAAATCAATCTAACAACGATTGCCGTTTGTTTTTGTCCCAAGAACCTTTCAAATGTTTTTATTTTGTAGAAATATTTATTGGTTATATGAGGTTTGGATATCTTTTAGCAACACAAAAGGCCCTAAATTGATCATAAAACGTTATCAAATTTCCTGAACCCGCATTTTTCATAGATAATATTAGTAGCTACCATGAATTTTGTATTTATCATGTTCATTAAACCACAATCTTCCAATAATTTATTTCAAATAAAACACTATCTTTTAACAATAATGAATAAAACACAAAGTAAATGGATATGTCCCTTCCACACCACTGCCTCCCCCCCATTGGAGATTTTTTTTAAACTCGGAATTTTATAACGAACAAGAAAATATATAATCTATATATAGAAAAAATGCATATTTTGCTAAGCATGTTTTATATTCTTGTGTTGGAATATCATGTTTTATCAAAACATTTTCTGTTGTATATTTAAAATCATTTATTGGAGGGGTTGGAATAAAATCAATTTGTTCAAGAATTTGATTACAATCGAGATTGTAATTAAAATCAAATCTCAATGTTTTCGCTATCGAGTCTAAACTTGTTCCAAAGAAATTTAATGAATCTATGAATTTTAAACATCCATATTCTACACATTTATATTTTTCTTTTGTTAAACCAATAACTTTAAAACTATTCTTTGCGTTAATTGCTAAATGTTTTATGAATTTTATGTATTATATGTAATTATTTTATGTATATTAGGGTTCGTAATAAAAGATTGCAAGACTAGGTGGAACAGCCTTTTGTCAATGCTTTAACGTATCTATTTATTAAAAAATTGTATTCAAAAGGCATTGATAGACATAAGTCTACCTGAAGGTGAATCATTTGCTTTATCTAATGATGAGCTTAAAATGATATCTTCTATCATTAGTGCTCTAGTACCAGTAAAAGCAACAGTCGAGGCCCTTTGTCGTCGGGATGCTAGTCTGTTCACAGCCGATGTTGCTATAACTTTTATGTTAAAAAAACTTAAAGATTCTAACAACGTTATATGTCAACAATTGCATTCAGCTCTCATTCTTCGCATGCAACAAAGGCGGACAGATATCAGTGGTGTACTTCAGTATTTACATAATGGTAGGACAAACGTTCAGTCCGAATCTGAAATAGCGTCTCGTAACAGTTCCATCTGCCGTAAAATGTCGAAAACTAATAGTTGAGTTACTCGAAAGATTAGATGCTGCAAATCCAGCTACAGCACTAAACAGCTCATGATTCCGAAGTTGAATCTTCTGTTTCAAATGAGGCACCTATCGAAATTGTTTCAGATTCTTCTGATTCTCAATCTGAATCTCTTTCCTTTTCTCTTGACAACCTTTAACTATTGCAGACGAGCTCAATAAAGCTATAAAACAAGTACATTTTCCGAGGATGCCAATTCGATGTGAGATGCTGTCAGGGAAAATTCAAAAGGAAATGGTATTGTTTGAAAATGGAGGAACACTTGGTGATTTTTTGGCAAAGAGCGTATGATTTTCTAATGACAATCAAACCAACCAGTGTAGAGTCCGAACGTGCCTTTCTGCGGCCGGACTTTTTGCAACGAAAATAAGAAGTCGTATGGGCGATGAAACTTTTGGATGCACTATGCTTTCTTAAAAGTTATTTTAAAAATAACAAAGAATATGTATAATATTAATATGTATAATATTAATATGTATAAATATAATATTATAAAAACATTTATTTTCTTTTATAATTTAATAAACTATTTTTTATAAACTTATTTTTGAATGTGTCATTTTTTTTAAATACCTGTTCTTGAAATATATTAACATTATTATTATTATTATTATTATTATGATAATAATGATATAATAATAATAAGTAATAATATAATAATAATAATAATAATAATAATATTAATAATAATAATAGAAATAATATATATAATAATAATAATGATAATAATACATAATAGTAATAATAATAATAATAATAATAATAATAATAATAATAATAATAATAATAATAATAATAATAATAATAATAATAATAATAATAATAATAATAATAATAATAATAATAATAATAATAATAATAATAATAATAATAATAATAATAATAATTTTCATATTATTTTATTAATCGATTCAATTATTATATTAACTTTTATTGATATATTTTTATTTATATTTAATAACTACTTATTTGTTCAACTGGGAGTTAATTTTTAAATAGTTTGTTATACTGGTCCATATGTTGTTATTTTCTCAAAGATTAAATTTTTAAATATTTATTAAATTGTTTTTGAATTTCACTGTATATGGCAAAAAATAAATAAATGAAATCTCGACTTTTTATTTTTATTTTGGAAGTTTTAGTACACTTTCAAGGGATCAATTATGGAATCTGTACAAAGGGAGTATATATATATATATAAAAGCGCGGAACATCATTCACATGAATTTCTTTTACGCGGAACACTGACAAAAAATACTTGCCCACAATGAGTGACCAATCACAAATTACTATAAATCTGTCGTAAACGTAAACGATGTCTTCTTATAAGCAAAGAAAATACCACGCGCAATAATAACAAGCAATAAAAACAAATTTATATTTGTATGTTTATATATCTGTGTAACGGCTTTCTTATTGAATCAGCTTATAAATAAATTAATTGAGGTTTTTGATGATATGTATCTTAAATGCAAATTTAAGGATAAAATGTCATTTTTATCGCGGAACACGGGTTGAGAACCACTGAGTTACTTACTATAGAAATTTAATAAAATCAATTACAAATTAAAAATACTAATAAATTAAAAAACAAATATAGAAATCTGGAAATTTCAAGAAAAGGTTTTAAAGAAGATAAAACATAAATTATAAAATATTTCAGACATCTTACACATTTCTACAGTGTGTATTTATTTCTTTTGCTGTGTAGCCTAGCTGTGTTAATTACAGACTTTAACTATTCGAATTTTATATTTTATATATTATATTCTATTTACATTTGTTTTGTTTACAGTTTACAATTCCTAAATTGAGTATTTCTGAGGACGTAAGCTCGAAGCGCAAATCTGGTGTATTGAAACATTTTATGTTTAACAAACCACAATAAACACCAAAATGCAATATTTGTTCATCAATCCTGAAGGCTTCAAGTACACTTTTAGAAAAAAAATCCTCAGCAAAGGGTTTACTGATCCAGGGTGGCCAGTCCATCCACTTCTGTATGTTTTTATTTAGTGCTTTTTTCTAGAAAAAAAAGGTGTCGGAACGTATCTGTACTATCCTTTATATGCAAAAAGATGACGCTGAAATTAGCTAACAAATAAAATAATTATGCAGGACACAAAATATCCACTTATTAGTTATTAGTAATTTATTACCGATAAATTTTATAATGTAGAAAAAATGTAAAGAAAAATGAAATCGTAAAGATGTTTATAGCAAATTCCGTATTGTTTTCTAATTTTCGTCAGACAAATCATCTCGACTCCTTTTCTTGCTGTTAGTGTCTATAGCAGAATATCTTTCCCTAAGTAACCATAAATCAACTTGGTTCAGAATCAACATACTTTGAAGGATTTGATTGTAATTGACTATTTGAAATGTCAGAAATAGAAATATGACCAAAACATATGTCAATGATATGTCAATTTTTTAAAATCATTCAGTGAAAAAAGGAACGCCGTTCCAGAGCGTTCCGGAGCGTTCCGTCAGAAGAAAAGCACTGTATTTATTAACAATGTATTCCTAAACCAAGTAAAACCTGGTTTTAAAAAATTGTACTTTATTGTTTTAATTTCTCACTGATTAATGTCATTAATGGATAACACTATCACATTTTATTAACGGCATCGTTATAGTATTTTTTACAGAAATTCAAAATTTTAGCATGTTGAACCTGAACAGCTTCCTTGATTGATATATTTTCTTTGAGAAAGTTGAATACTTTTCAATATTCCATGAAATACATTAAATATTTTACTCACATTTTCTTACTGGAATACGTGGCGGCTTCTGTTCTTGCATCAGCTGTACAGTAAAATGTGTCGACACTTAATACAAATTTAATCTCCTAATAACGAGATTTTTCAGATTTGTACAAGGCTTAGCTTGCCCGTTTAGCTTTTACATGAAAATATAAAGACAGGAAATACTTTACACTTTTACATTTGGGTTTTGAATTTCAGAAATGAAATTATTACTATTGTCATGTATAACACTCGTTCTTTGCTTGAAGTATTTTTGATTATGAAATTTCTTTGACAATGATATTTATTAATCTTTTAGTTGTCCAGTTTTACGATGTCAAGAAGAAACCTTTCCTCCCCCTACAACTAATGGAGAATCAAGTATACAAACTTTAAATTGGCTATTGTTTAAAATTATATATGTATATATTTAGTTTTTGAAGACGACTTCGCCAACTTATGTCGCACAGGAATTTGTGTGAATAATGTTTGTCAAAATTCTGAAACTCCTCCACCACCTCCTCCACCTCCTCCACCACCTCCTCCACCACCTCCTCCACCACGAACTCGTCCACACGAACTCGTCCACCACCTCCTCCACCCCCTCCTCCACCACCTCCTCCACCACGAAAAAAAGGGTATATTATTTTATTTTCAAAATTAAACAAATATTGTATTAATATCTAATTATATATTTAATTGGCATGTACTTTTTCGTTAGTTCTTTACCCTTCGATGAATAAAAATGATTGTAATATGTGTAGCCGTAAAATAATAGATAGTTAAATGGTTTATTTATATAAAAATTGGTTTAAGTGCCTAAAATTTTCAATTTAATTAATGAAACAATTCAGGAAAAGAAAATATTGGTTCATCACATTTTTATTTGGCTTATATCGGGAAGTGATTAGAATGAATAAACTTCAAACACGCCTTTCAGGTAAAATGATGAAAAAGATTATTTTCTTTAGAAACTTTGATAGTTCTTTCAAAGTCTTCCTCGTCCTTCTTTATAAAATATTTATTTTAGAAATATAAATAAAACTTATCCTCTTAATCAAATCCTTTACAAAAAGATAATTTGGAATCTATTCGCAATAGAAAATGTGTATATTAAAACAAAATAAAAAATTATTTTCAAAAATTGAACAATATTTTTATTTTAGATGAAAATGTGGCCAGATGGTGACCCTTGGAGATAATTTGTGTAATGGAATTTTATTGACACTTTAATTCATAAACATAAATTTATTTGATTTCACTTGAATTTATTTTTTAATTTTTTTAAAGTCGAAAATAGGTCTTTTAATGTTAAAACATTTGATGTATTGCAAAACTGATAATTATGTTAAAAAATGGTTAAACTTTAAAAAAATGCAAATTGTTAGGTTAATTATTGCCTATTGGTTGGCGTATAATACAACAAATTTCAATGATCCAATAGGCAATCATTTGTATTGTACATTGCGTAATCCAATATATAATGGAGTTATTAATTATGTAAACTCTACCATTTAAGGAATTGCACAAATCTGTGGTGCTTAATATAATTGATAAGATTAATTCGAGTGTTGTCACTGACAGAAACATTTTACACCCGGTTTCATGGAATAATAACATCTATAATACATATTGGTCTGCAAACCAATGAATGATAATTTATGACAACGTATTGTTTTTCAAATACTAATTTTCCAAATTATGGATTATATTTCAATTTAAAATAAGTTGTAGCAATTTTTAACAGTTTTTATATTATTCACCATATATTTTCACTTTTTTACAGTGTTTTGATAAATTGGCAAATACAGTCGATTCCGCTTAATTGGGACACATCGGGACTTGGGCATTTCTTCCCAATTATCGGAATTTTACAATTTTATTTAATTCATTGATTTGGTTTAGGCAACTAAGGCTATTAACCAGTAATACACGCATAAAATTAAACAATGCATATTTTTTTTCAATAATTTTATTTTACAAACTCTTGGAAACTGTAAATTACATATAGGTAATATAAATTGTCATATTAATTACAAATAAACTTTTAAGAAAAAAAATATTTCCTAATTAAAATAATAAATGGGTAGATACATACAATTTAATTCAATGCCAAAATGAGTCAAGTGTAGCCTGTCTTTTGTTTTTATAACATTTCACTTGTACAAAATCAGCACAGATATTCAGTGCGGGTGTAGGGCTCCCTTCATTTCCTTCCTGCATAAAATAACGCTGTAACACGACCATACATTTCTTTTGCCTCCTGGTTAGTCACAGGCACAGGTGACTCATCATCATCATCGTCATCTTCGTCTAATTTTTCATGTTTTGATTTAATACCTTTTACAATTGAATCCTCACAGTCTTCATTATCATCGTAACATGGTAAATTGTTATCTATTGTTGAAAATTCTTCATAGTTAATAATAGCAACTTGCAACGTATCCTCATTTTCTTCATTGCTTAAAATTTCGGAAATATCAAAGGGTTTTAAAGCCGCAATTAGTAAAACATCTACAGACAAAATTATCGTTATGTTCAGTAAATAAGTCATCTTAAAAAAATAGAATATAGACGAAAAACATTCAATTAACACTATCTATATCTATATATAGGCCTTGGAAGAGGGGGGTCATGAGGGTCTTTTGGCATGGGCCTCTTAATTCAGGGGGCCCCAAATAACACTATTTGATACTATACCAAACGATCAAAAAATGTATTTCGCACTTTTACGTAGGGCAACAATTTTTTTTCTAAGATAAAATATAATTTAACTATAGAATAGGAGGCCATATTTTTGGTGTTATTATATTTTCGCTTTTCCTGAGATTCTCATTTTTTTTCATTGCACTTGCACAACTAACTGCCGATATGATTTCAAAATCTTAGAGAAAAAATATTAAAGAATAGTAGGCTTTTATTTGTTACATGAGTTCAAATTATTATATAAAATTTTATTAGCAGTTTGTCTTTGACGTTGTTTAAGTGTTTAAATTTTTTTTTCTCTGTAATTGAATTGAAAAATTTGATTTTTTTAAACTACATAAAATTAGTGAAACGGGTAATTTATTTTTTGTTTGGCTTTGATTATTGATAATAAATAAAATTAAATAATTAATAATAATAAATAATTTTTTTATTTATGAAATAATAAATTTTTTATCAGTAAAAATTTCATTTTTTGTATATTTTTCATTATATAAAGGGCCACATATAATGTCAGAACTGGGCCTACAAAAGGCTCTAACAGGATATATAATTAAAATCATAATTTTTCATTTAGGTATCCTCAACATATATGCGTGCATTTATGTTGGGGTTTGCCATCACATTTGGTCTATCCGATCGTGTTGTGTTCATGTGGCGCTGTAGTCTGGCGAGTACTTTTATCAATTGGCACTCTCCATCGTGGTAATTTTTTTGTTTTGTCTAAATTCCCTCCATTTTAATCGTGATAGCGTAGCACGAAAGTACACTGACAGTAGACTTATTCGGGACGTCCTACCCTCTAAAAAGCTTTTGTCCTCGGTAGTCCGAGAGTTTAGCGGAAAATGGGCATGTGAAAAGTTAAACTGCTTCAACAACTCGCGGTTCAGAATATGAATGATTTTACCTACTTTCCTGTTTTGTCTGTGGACAGGAAAAAGGTTTAATTTAATGGTTAACGAAAACAATTCCAGAGAAAAAACATAAAAATTAGTTGAATAAATTTAATTTTATGTTAATTGCATAAAAAATAATAATAGTAATTATTATTATTATTATTAAAAATATATTTAATAAATCTAAATAAAATAAGAAAGATTCAAATTTTTATTAATTTCCAACTTATATAACAAATGTAATAAATATCTCTATTATGTCATGAATTTATCTTCCTTTTATTTTTATTCTCCAACGCACTTTTTATTTACACAAATTGAGCTGGCACAATAATCAACACATTTTTCAATCTCCAATATATCTAATTTGTAATAATATTAATAATAATAATAATAATAATAATAATAATAATAATAATAATAATAATAATAATAATAATAATAATGATAATAATGATAATAATGATAATAATAATAATAATAATAATAATAATAATAATAATAATAATAATAATAATAATTAATAGTAATAATAATAATAATAATAATAATAATAATAATAATAATAATAATAATAATAATAATAATAATAATAATAATAATAATAATAATAATAATAATAATAATAATAATAAAATATAGAAAATAATAATACAAACCTGGCATATTTTCAATTTTAGGAGCATTTTCATTAACGTATAACTCTGCACTTGTTTCCAAGTTTGGTTCATTGGAACAAATCCTATTTTAAACATACATTATTATAAAATTCAAATACAATCGTTTAAATTACACAATATGAACCAAAAATAAAATTGAATAAATGCAAAAGAATTTCATCGTAAAAAATAAATATTGTTTGATCCACAAATTGTATTTATATGTGCTAATGCCGCCGTTCAGCCGAGATTACTTCTCATGAAATCCCGATTGAAGAAGTATTTCTGTTGAAATTAGCCTAATCCTTATTAAAATCTTGTTTTCTGGTCCTCTATTATATGAATGCTTCATTCAATTGTCGAAATCATTTTACAAATATAATTATTGTAATTTTCTCCTATTCTGATAGGCCATAAAATGCAGATTTTCAGTAAAGCGTTTAAAACCGATCGCCATTTCATTGGGATTTTACTATTTAAAAAATGAGTTTTTACCAGGCTCTTATTGTTACTATACCCTAAAAAGAAGTAAAATAATTCTACGGCATCGTTTGTCAGTCTTGAGACTGTAATTATATAACACATTTTCCTTTTTTTATTTTTCAATATATTTAAAATTTTTAAAATATTTTCATTAAATAGTGAAAATTTATTACATTTTATTTATTAAAAATCTTGATTATGAATCAGTAAATATATCGATGTTTTTTGATGTCTTTATTGATTCATAGTCAAGCTATTTAATAAATACAATGTCAATTGAAAAGAAATCAGTGGTGACAATTGAAAAAAGTTATAAGCAATGACCAATGGGATATTGTTTTTAAAATGTTTTATTCACCCTACGTATTTTTTCTCGATAAAAACATTCAAAATTATTTTTAATTGAAAAATTTCATGATATTTTTACAAAGCTTAAAATTGTAAATGAAAAAACTAAACATTTTTCATGATTAAAAATCAAAGTAATTTTTCTGGATCGATAAGCATAATTTATTAAAAATATTTTTCAATAATTAAAAATCTAACTTATTTTTTGCAATATATTTATAAAATATAACAACCAAGAAAGT
Source organism: Schmidtea polychroa (assembly GCA_959609185.1). Lineage (NCBI taxonomy): Eukaryota > Metazoa > Platyhelminthes > Tricladida > Dugesiidae > Schmidtea > Schmidtea polychroa. The sequence goes on along the minus strand of CAUHTR010000828.1, from coordinate 3,057 downwards.
GTCAAAAAAGAAGAAAAACTCAATTAAAAATCTCAAAAAGTATGAACAGATAAAAAACACAAGGTTGGTTTTGATGGGGTAAGAAACTCAGAAATTGTTATCAGATCAAATGGCATACATCAGGGGTGTGTAACCCGTTTGACCCTTTTGGCCATATAAAATTTTGCCAAAAAAATTGGGCCACATAAACACGAATATTTTTTGGCAATCTTTATTACCATTATTTTGTAACAGTGATTCCAACCGATAAAATCTGGATAATAAAAAACAACATATTAATTAATAATTGCAATATTTATTATCAAAAAAATACAAAATTGCGTAATTAAATAAAATTTTTTATTAAAAAATATTAATTCATTTTTAATGGGAACTTTGACAGACTTTTTTGACATCTATAAATCAATGTCTGATATGGTGGAGCTTGTAGCAATTCTTAAAGAATTTTCGAGATGTTAATTGGATATGCTTTTTCTCAATTTTCCCTTCGTAAATTTCATCCTCGAAAAATGTTTACAAATAAAGGTACTTCCAAAAAGCGATGCCATGAATAAGATGTGATTATGAAGCAGGGGATATTTAGTTTTCGGAAGATACATTTTGTAAAAGTCTAATAAAGAGACACGATCGAATTTCTCATTAAGTTGCATGTCAGAGTTAGTTCGACATTCGGTTACGTTTCTTGCAATTCCTATGTAGCGAGAACATTTAATAGATCGAAATGCAACATGTCATCGGGTTTTTTGTTTTGCAATAGTTCAATCATTTGGGGTTTAAAGCATTTTATTTCAATTATAAATTGCTTTTTATTTATTTCAGGATATTTGACTGATAGACCAGCTTTAGATTATAAATCCTCCATTGCAAAAGATTGAAACGCTTTGCCAGTCAGAAAATTGAAATTTTCTGCTATATTTTTCAGAGAAAAAAATCTGTCTTTTAACTGCATCATTATTGTGTGATTGCAATGAATGTGATTTGGTTAAGAATAATCATATTGATGAAGAGGTAGCAAAATTAATTCATGCAAAAGGTTCACAACCAAGCTAAATTAATCGGATTTCCAAAAGTGCATAAAGACGGAGTTCTCATTAGACCTGTTTTATCTATGATTGGAACAGCTCGGTATAAAATAGCGAAGTATTTGGATCGATTATTAAAACCCTTAATAAAATGTGAGTTTGAATGTAAGGACAGTTTTGAATTTGCATCATGTATAGGACAATTGAATAAAAATATTGTTAATGAGTATATAGTTTCGTTTGATGTAGATAGTTTATTTACTAATGTCCCGTTTATGTTGTGAATTATGGAATGAAAATATTAATTCCCATAATATATTTGATGGAAGTGCATTTAGGAAGCTTTTAGAGTTTGCAACTTCCAAAGTTAATTTTCTTTTTAATAATGAATGGTATGCACAAATTTATGGAGTTGCTATGTGTGTTTACCCTTACCACCAACAATGGCGTCAATATTTTTGGCATGTTTAGAAAAGAAAATTGCTTCTTTTCAATATGAAAAACCAATTGTGTATAAAAGGTTGGTTGATGATATTTTTCTGATATTTAAAAATAAAGAACATGTGAAATTGAGAAGGATTCATCTATAGCATTTCTTGACTTGTTAATTAAACGTAAAGATGAACAATATGAGACAGAAATTTATAGAAAATCAACAGAAACTGGCCACTACCGAAAGAGAGTTTTTGTGAATTTAAAAATAAAAGAAATATGGTGAAAGGATTGGTTTATCGATCATGGTGCTTATCTTCCACTTTAAAAAATTCAATAAAAAGTGTAAATAAATTATTTGAATTACTGGTGAAGAATGGCTACTCAAAACGGTTTTTATTGTTAACGTTGAAAGAGACTGTTGATAAATGTATGAATATGTAAATTGACTGACATGTCGAATGATGTAGTGAATATGAGTATTGATACTAACAAACAAGATAAGCCAAAATATACGATGGTATTGCCGTATTCTGAAGGATATAAAGATTTCAAAATAAGATAGGTAAACAGCTGGGTAAATTGAATTATAGAATTGTTTCAAAATCGTGCAAATTTCGTAGTATGTTTGTTAGTAAATCTCAAACGCCGGTTGAATTGTATTCGAATCTCATTTATCAATTCGCATGTAATGGGTGCAATGCCACATACATTGGAAAGACTTCTCGCATCTCAGTACTTGAGTTCAAGAACACTGTCGACCAAAGGGAGTGTCCAATATTATAGATCATAATAAAGTCTGTATGAGACAATTAGGAATGTCGGATTTTAAAATCTTATCAAAAAATTTGAACTTTTAATCCTAAAATCAATGTGCAGAATGCAGTGAATACGTGTGTGTTGAATGTTTTTAATTAAGTTTTTGTATGTTGATGTATATTGAATGATAGTTATGTTAAATAATTAAAAAAATGATTAAAATAAAATTTTTAAAGAATTTTAAAAGTGTAAAATAATTGTTTGTTGAAAATTATTTTTGAAAATAATTATTTAAAATTGTTATTTATAATTTAAAAATTTATAGATTTCATAATTTGTTTATATATTATCAATATAGTATAGTTATTCATCCGTTGTGAATGTAGGTAACCTGATGATGATGATTGTGATGCTATCGAAATATATAGTGAAAAAGATGTACGAATGGCGATTTTTATTAATAAAGTCTTTATCGTGTTTATTTAAGTATTTTTTAAATGTTTTTATTCATTATATGTAATTTATATCCCAATTAGTTTTATTCAAAAGAACATGATGATTGTCATACTTTTGTGAAATCGTATTACCTCATATATTGTTTTGATTGTAGTAATACAAATATTAATATGCAAATTATTGAATGAAAAAAAAGATCAAAAATCAAACCAAAAGAAACATAAATGTCAGATTACGGTTCAGTATTGGTCTGGCCTATAAATACACTTTTTCACGTGTACCTCGCTTGAGGTTGGTGCAAATTTGTATTTTCTCTCACTTCTGAATCCCAGAAACTTTATAGGAAATGAGAATAGATAAATGTTTAAATTTGGAAATAAGAACCAAT